>JAXGGA010011405.1:0-42582 GCA_038373865.1 Uloborus plumipes
TGGAAAATCACGTTTTTCACGTTCGTTTTTCAAGTTCGAATTTTACAATTAAATAAAAATTAAAATGATACCTTCGAACGATAGTTTTACACTTAAAGATATCTATAAAAGTTTAAAAATTTAAAATAACCAATTGCGTCAGGTTGGAAAAAATTATATGCAGTGTTTTGGCTCTCCTGAAAAGTGCCGATTTTTACATTCGTAATTTTAGCATGATGCTGACGATATCATCCCTAAGTTGGAAATCCGATTTGCCTCGTGTGTTCAATAGTACTTGGTACATAGAAGCACAATCTATCAACATTTCGTCAGCTTTTACCCAAACCAAAAGCTTTACATATAACTTCTGCTAAAGCGCCTTCTGAAAAAAAAACCTCTACTTCAGAACGTACACTGTTAAAATTCAGGAGACTTTTATGGTAAATATCACTGTAAAATGTTACATTTACAGTACAGAAAATATTTACAGTAACTTGTACCAGAAAAAAGAAACGATTACAGCGTCAGTTGATAAACCACGTGACTTACTGCCCAAAGCACCTAATACTCAAATTCTGTTCGCCATGTGTAGTCTATTGTGTACAGTGGATAGGGAAGCGAAGTGCGATTACCGCGTCTCGGGTTCGATCCTATCTCGCTCGCGTCTTACATTTTATAACTTTTCTCTACCGTAAAATTTTACAGTAAAATTGGATTTTACGGTGAAAGTTACTGGCAACATGGATGACAGTAACTTTTACCGCAAAGTTTCAGGAATTTTTTTTTGAACACTGTAGCAATTTATGCTTGATTCAAAACGCTCAGCAACGAGCAATGTCTTCATGACAACGCATTATAAAGTTAAATCATGCTCGTTTAAAACTAGAAATAAAATTACACAAATCCCTTCGCTTCTTTAGCTTTTCCCAAGAACCTGATATCCAAAACTTTCTTCAATGCGCGTTTAGATATTATACACTGGCGGAAAAAAAATCCCTACACCAAGAAAGACTTGTGTTAGATAAACGAAATTTGGTAGGCGTGTTTATACTACTGAAAGATGACATCGCTTGAAATTTCGTGTTCCGCGCATAAGTGTGGCGCTGCTGGCGTCACTCAGAACACGCAAATAAGGCTTATTTTAAAAGCGTGTTGTGAAGCTCGTGTGTATTATTTTTCGGTGAAATTTGACGAATTGCGTACATGTTAGCCAGGAATACCTTTAAGAAGACGAAGAAGCCATTATCAACAGCTCACCGAGTTTCAACGAGGTCGTACAATTTGGCTACGAGAAGGTGGATTTTCATTTCGCGATATTGCAGAAAGACTTGGGTGGGAATGTTTCCACCATGCATGATTATTGGAAGCTATGGGCAAGGGATGGTACTAGCTCAAGAAGATCGAGTTCCGAGCTGCCACGTGCCACGACTGAGAAGGAAGATCGCCGAATCTTGCGTACGGCTGTGGCGCATCGCAATGCATCTGCGGCTGACATTCGAGCTGCAGTTGGTACCGTCGTGACCCAAGGAACGGAAAGAAACTGTTTACTTCAAGGACAGCTCCGAGCCAGGCAGTCTGTAGCCGGTATTCCATTGACTGCAAACCATTGCCTTTTCCGACGGCAGTGGTGCCACGACAAAGCTCACTGGAGGTCGGAGTGGAGATCTGTTGTAATTTTTGATGAAAACAGATTCTCAATTAGTGCCAGTGGTGGCTGCATATTGGTCAGAAGGAGACCAGGGGACCGCTTGCATTCAAGCGGTCTACGGCCTAGACACACGGGACTCACACCAGGAGTTATGGTCGCTGGAGCAATTTCCTACGACAGCAGGGGCATTCTTGTGGTTATCTCAAACTCACTGACTGAAAATTTGTCGTCAGTCTGTTAATTTAACCAGTAGTACAGCCCTTCATGAGTAGCATTCAAGGGGGCGTTTTCCAACTGGATAACGCTCGCCCTCACATCGCTGCTGTAACGCAATGTGCTCTACAGAGTGCTGACATGTTACCATGACCTGCAAAATCACCAGGTCTGTCTCCAATTGATAACGTATGGGATATCATGGGATGGCACCTCGAGCATCATCTACAGTCAGCAATGACGGTCCTAGTATTGACACAGCAAGTGCAACAAGCATGGAACTCCATACCACAAAGTGTCATTCGGCACCTGTATGACATAATACATGCACGCTTGCAGGCTTGCCTTCAAAATTCTGGAGGTTACACCCTCTATTAAATTAACATAATTTCACATTTGCAGAGCATTTTCTTGAGCTTAAATCAGCCAGTGATCTTGTACATTTAATCAATTAAACATGTTAACTAGACAATTGCATTACCCAAATTTTATTACTCTACGGCAATTTTTTCTTGGTGTTGGGATTTTTTTTTCCGCCAGTGTATTTCCTACAACATTATGCTTAAATCATCTTTCTCGAAATTCGGCTACAATATCGAAATCATTTCAAAACGAAAAATCCTCCCAAGAACGAAATTTGTCACTGGCATATGCTACTTTGTTCACTGGAACGAGGATATGAAGTCTCAAGTATTTTCAACAGTTTTAAGTACTTCAAATAAAATTTATTCCTTAACTGTACAATACATTTTTCCGAAACGTCATTTAACAAAAAAAAAAGTCTTTCACTTCAGGAATAGAAAAGCGGGGAATATTTTCTTTCCAAAAATATCCTGTTTGAAGAAATCATATCGTCTCGGCTGCATGAATGAGAAATCTTTTCAACTTAAAGTGAAAAGTTAATGCTTTTTTTTTTCTAAAAGGACTTAACAAAAAACCGAATAATCATTTCAAAATATTGAGTTTCTTCTTTCAAACGGATCTAACCATTGCTGAATTAAAACAATAAGAATAATTTAAATTGTAAAGGGGATTTAATATTCATAAATCTTTCTTTCATTGTAATAAGTATTATAAATATTCATAAATTTTCGAAAATTATGGTGAGGTAAAGTCATCGTTGTTAAATATGCATGGAGCACAACTTAAGGCATTATAAAATTTTCTATAATGTAAAGGAAAAATAGTTTCTCCATCAAAAATTGTACATTTTCTTCCTTGATTATGCTAATAGATAGGAGAAAGTGCATTTGGATCTACACCCATAAAAATGTGATGTTATTTTAGCAAAAGTATTTGATTTTTATGTTATTAACTTTTTTTTTTGCACGATATTAGTCACGTTAGTGCAATGCTTTGATGCAGATTGACCAGTTTTTCTGAAGGAAATGGTGATAGTCTTTCAGGGTTTTTTTTTCGTTAGATAAAAAAGCGAATGAGCTTAATACGGCTAGAAATGAAACTTAATACTTCTTCTACCCACTTTAGTTTTAATGAAACAGTTATTTTTTTGTTCAAAATGGTAGGTAGAAATAAAGAAAGAAAGAAAAATAGAAAGATACTCAGTTTTTAATATAAGTAGATTATTATTATGTTTGGTTTTTGTTAGATTTATTTTAATTTGAAGGCAAAAAGTGGCGAAAAGAAACTATAGGAAACACAAATTCTAAAAATAATAATAATAATAAAAAAATGGAAAAAACAAAAACTCTTGAATGTGTTGTATATAGAAGTGAATTATTTCGAGAATAAGTTTTTTTTTCTTTGTAACACTTGAGAGTATAATTTAGTGTGTTATGTGAATGCTTTGATTAACTCTTTAACACTTTCAGGTCTGAGCCTTTTAAAAAATACTTGGAAAAAATTAATGTTGGTAATTTTAATTTTATTAAATACTTCAAAATGTTTTCTTTCATGATGAAAGACCTATTTAAGTGAAACAACAATTAATATTTAGTAAGAAATTGTAGAAAAAGCCTTGTTTGGAACTTGAAAAAAAAGTTCCGCATAGGAAAATATCATATTTGACCATGAAAATATGAACAAATTTAATTAAAAACTTACCCAAATCTTGAACAAATATTAAAAAAAAAAGATTTAATTTTCAAATACACATTATTTTGCAAAATTTGCTTTGGTGTGGTACATTTCAAAACACAGATTTGCACTGTCGCACGCTTGCACTAACTCGTATAAGCCTAGCGTCTCCTGCAGTTAATTCTGATTGGTGGTGCCATCTATACATTTCTTAAGAAAATAAAATGTCCATAGATAATATCTAAAAAGGATTGAAACGAAAAAAATCCGTATTTTAAGAGCAACAGTTGCTCAAACTTGACCCCGAGCTGAGCTCGGGCTTAGTCATCTTCAACAAAAACGGCACCCAGAGCTGAGCTCGGGCTTAGACATTGTTTTTCTCAGAACGAAAGGTGTTTTTGTACAAGTATTACACACATACTCACATACACACCTGTGTGCGTGTTTCATTGAAGTCATAAAAATGAACCATACTCGTTATTTTACTTAATTTTAAATTAAATAATTGATTGTTGGCAAATCGAGAAACGTACTAAAATTTAAACAAAAAAAAAAAAAAAAAAACTTGAATGAGTTTACTTAAAATTAAGCAGATGATTCAATTTAATTTTTACAAAAGAATATTTCATTATTCTTACAAAAGCGCGATGCATTAACTTCGAATTGTAATGCAATTACGAATATTACATTTGGCCCTACAATGCCATTATGGCAGAAATTTTATGGGACAAAACGAGCAAAAAAGTAAAGTTGATTAAAATGTTCTTAACCAGAGTTAAATGAGTTACACAAAAGAAAAATATCAAATTACAGTATTTGCAGTTGAGCCCGAACCACTTAGCATTGATCGTTACATGATTTCATAATTGAAGTTGGTTCTTCTTTTTCCAGTTTTATTTTGAAAATATATAAAAATAGGGAGAAAGTTTTGCCGTTAATTACATAAAAACAATAGAAAAGGCAGAAGCACAAATGAAAAGTTAGATTTAATTTACTCAGAGATGATAATTAAAGAGGTGAAACCATGAGAATAATCAGCGGCAAGTAAAAACCGAATAAGTAAATGTAATTATGTAGTTTTCCATATGGCTGAAAAATGTAATTATTTCTGCATGGGTTAAATAAAAAATGTTCAATTAAGTATTTTAGTTTCTTTAATAGGGAAAAATTGGTATTTTTTTATTTCAAAAAGATTAAATGCTTAGTAGATCTGCCAACGGTAATGCAATGTTAAGAAGTGTTTTAGACTATAATATAAATTATGTTATAAGGAAAAGTAAACGATTTGTAAGAACTGGTTACTATAACTCAACTGGACAACAAGACTGTGGAAGTATTTTCTATCAACTAAAATTGAATATGAAATTAAATTTAGAAAGGTAAATTAAAGATGCTAATACAAAGAAAACATTAGTATAATTTAGCACAGACATCGTATATGATTCCGTCTTGTTACATTTTTAATACAACTATTTTCAAAATTATGGATAGAAATTACATAATTAAAATAATATAAAGAAGGAATTTATAAATCAGTGGCATATTAAAAAAAAATTACTGGGCCAATCCATGAGAGACATCAAAATATGAAACTCGCTTAATAATAACATGTTATATGTCATTTTATTCACAAGAAAGCATAGTTTCCTAATTCAAAGTGTAAAATATCCTAGTTTTTACTGTAAACATGGTTTCAACGTCCTAAAGTTACGTTTTTTCTAACTCATTTTTTCAGTTAAAAATTATCAAGTTTCCAGCCTAGACCCTGGCCACACCGGGTTCAATTTGGAAGATAACGAATTATAGCGCTTTAGTAAGCACCCCCTTTGACCTTTTCCAGCAATCAATTTCTTTATAGGTTGTATTAGTTTTTAATTACAGGCAGGCAAAATTATCTAGAATCTTTGTAACGACCGTAACCGAAAACAAGTGTTTGTTATTCTGTAACAATAACTATTTGAGGTAGAAGTTTGCCATTTAGGTTTGTTAGTGTACTCATTTATTCTAAAAACATGTAGTAATATTTTATTCAAAAAACCTTTTCGTTTTTGTGCTATGTTAGTTACGGGTGTTACATGTTTTAGGTCTAAATTCACAGTTCCCGTCGGATCTTTGCCAAATTTGGTACATAAGTCCACTGATGCATCTGAAAGTTACTGTGGGGTATTCATCTCTTATAGCGTGGAAAAACACCTATAAAGGAGCTTTCCCACTATAAATACCGTTTACGTTAGTTCTTAGAAAAATTTTGCTCAGGGGTCATTCGATGTTCACCAGGAAACCATACAAAAGTGAAATAATGAAAAAAAAAAAAAATATTTGCATTTGAAACATTGTAGTAAAACATTTTGCTGGATTTATAAATTATTTCCCTCACCACCTCGTTTTCGAATTATAAAGTCCTAAAGTCTGCCGAAATTGTAATAAAGTCACTAAATTTAGCGAGTTTTAGGTTCTGATGGGAGACATCTTTTCGCATGCTTTGCCGATAGCTGTCCTATCACATGCAGATGGGGAAATAGTCGGCCTTCTATTTCCACAGAAGCCTTTAAATTTGGAGCTTCACTTAAATTTAAGCCTTTAAAATTTATATCTCGATAAAGGGAGGACGAGGGCAAATGATTTATGCAGGAAAAAATCTTAATGTGTGAGTATTTTAAAAATGTTTAATGAAACGAACACTTGTAGTTGAAGCAATAAGGTGCCCGGTACAATCGTAACCATTTACGTAATAAGCGAATTTGTAGAAATTTTTCTAAGCAGAGTACTGAAGAAATACAGAGCTCAAATCACAGATGATTATGAGGATTTAGTGGAGCTAAAATATCTGAAGAGAGACTGAGAGGTGTTCTGGTGAAGTTTCATGGGAAAACGTAACTCAAGGAATTTGAAAGCTTCCAAAGTCTATAGTAATCAATTGAAGATTATATCTTATCAAATGAACTAACTGGAGAACCTTTCTGCTCATATGTCTATTATTTGACTTTATATATGACGGAAAAATGAATTAAAATAGCCGTTTACTCATTTTTAGCAACAAATAGTCAGACGTGTAACGACCGTAACCGCAATCAAAAATTCATAAAAACTTATTTTTCAACAAAAAAGCTAAGTTCTTTGTATGATATCATGCCTTATTTATTGAGCAATTTTTTAAAAATCCAGAAGATCATACGTGCAATAGATTCACAGAAAAGTGGCAGTGTTTGATAGCACTCAAAAAACCATGTCTTTTTTTTTTGTAATGACCGTAACCACACATTTTCGAGATTGTTCTACAACTTCCACTAATAATTTCAAACTAACGCTTGGTGATAATCATGTTGGGGGGGGGGGGGAGCTTTATCATTTCCTGTTTTCATTAGAACTTTAACTGCATTTGTGAATAAAATATGAGCAGCTGAAGTTGTGTGAATGTAACGACCGTAACCATGGATTGGCCCTACTTTGATTCTAATAATGAGCCTTTTTCATTTTATTTACCCTACATTAGACAGGAAGTGATTTTCAAACAAAAGTGAAGGGAGCAATTGCATAGCTGCATATTTGACACGCAAGCTATTGCATTTTTTAGTTATTTATCTTCTCCCTCCTCATTATTTTTATATATTTATCTTCTTCCTTCTAAATATTTTTTGTTTATTTCGAAGTTCATAATTGTAATCTGGCACTGTTTATTTAGAGTTTTATCGTCACGTGACATTGTTTGGTTGTATTTAATACTTTGCTTTTCTATTTACAGAATAGTCTAGTTGAGTTTTGTTTTTTGCATGATCTTGGAAGTGAGGTTGCAGGCTTTTGGAGCTTGTAAACTAGGATCTGATACTTCCTTATGACGACGTACCAGTCCTTGGTTTACGTTATTCTTCATTGTAGTGTTTTATTGTAATTCATCGCGTTCCTTTATTTGCTGATATTTGCCCGTATATTTTGAATATATATCATCCCCTCAAAACAACAGTTACTCCCAGGAATAACAGTAAGATATCGCACCCTTATTACAAAAGTGCCACAACTCAAAATACAACGTTTTCAGGAATTGCAAAAAACTGTTCCCGAGCAGACTAGGCACATTTAAGTATTTTTGAATTTGTCTATATGAAGACCGATACATCTCAAACTATGATCGTTAGTTACGCACGTTACTCTGCGACGGCTGGACGACAACTCAAGATGTGGCATTTTAGTGGAAGGGGTCTTATGTATCTTGATAACAACAAAACGCCATAACTGCCCTTTGGCGGTTGATTTTTCAATGCAACTTCTGGCTCTTTTGAAGCTTGGTAGAGACGTGTAAACTACGTCTAATGACGGTCATAACTCAAAAATTACAATTTTTGAGTTGTGACACTTTTATAGCAAGGGTGCGATATGTTACTCTTGTCTTGAGGTGAGGATAAAATGCACATCCAGTTTAATACTGCCACAAGTGCAAATTATTAATTTTTTGTTTCATGATGGTATTGCAGTGCTAACATGAATGATATTCAAAATTTTGGAGGGCCGTATCCGCAAATACTTCACAATATCAAAATAAATCACTTGAGGCTGTATTTCATTCCAAAGTCCAACATGTTAGTAGTGCAATAGGGTCATTCCACGAAAAAGCCGCCATCTTGTCCAGCACGTGACGCTCATGTATTTCATTAAAATAGTACTTTTGAATGGGAATAAGAGACATTTTGTTGGTTAAGAAATCATTAACCGTTGTGGGATTTCTCACGCAAGAACTTTGTTCATTATCACTTAAAAAAAACAACTGCTTTTTAATGAAATATATGAGCGTTACGTGCGGGACAAAATGGTTGCGTTTTCATGGAATGGCCCAATACCGCCATAAAATAAAAAAAATATATATTTGGCGTATTGAACTGACTTTTCCATATACTTTACTTTGATAACAGAACCATTTATGTTTAAATCCCCCTTTCAACTCCTTACTTAAATAATACTTTAAAAATTTCAAATTATAGCGTTTACAGTAAATCCTTAGCTAAATGATATTTAGTCATTCATCGAAATGAATTCTTTTACTTAAAATTTTCCGATGGCATAAGGTGAGCAGCACAACACATTGAAAACTAAACGGTACAAAATTCAAATGTCTCCCGGCAAAAGGAAGTAACGAATACAATGAGCAAACACTGCCAAGATATGCCAGTGACTTTTATAAATTTGGTTATACAGTATCTACCCCGCCTTACAACGGAGAAAATTCCGTTAATTACAAAGGGAAACATTATTTTGCGGCGAAACCGATTTAAACTTCCGTTGAAACCATATCAGAAGTTCAGGACGTAGTTTAGAACGGTGGAAACATGATTAATGAAGTCCCAGAGGCATTGGATTTTAAACTTAGCTTTGTAAGTTTGTAACCAAAATAAATAATATTTTTGAAAGTGCATTGTCTGCGATAACGTGAATGATTAATTCCTATTCTAATTAATTCCTTTAATAATAATTAAAATGAACTAACTCTGAGAGAGAAACTCGCGTTATTGATCCACCCAATATTTTCACTGAACATTTTAGAAGCTTAATATACAAATTCGTTTCCCGTTTTATTTGTTTTTGATATTCTCAAAGAGCCTCAGAGAAAAATTTTAATTTTCATTTGAAACTGGATTACGTTGATTAGATCTGATTTTTCCAATGCTCATTGCATGATTGTAAACATGGGGAATTAAGTGAATTAACTTTTTTCTCTGTAAAATTTTTTTTACCCTTTGCATTACTTTTAGAGCCATGTCCCTGTTATCTAAATACTAGGGCTGCGACATCGATGTCGATGTTTTGGAAACATCAATGTTTTTGCTAAAACATCGATGTTTTTACCATCGTTGTTTGAGGGTCGATGTTTTCCCAACATCGATGTTTTGAGTTCGATGTTTTTTTCGATGTCGATGTTTTGTAATCCAGCAAAGAAAGCTTGATAAAAATATGCGACATGCAGACGTATTAAAAAGTTTTCATCCTTAATCAGAAGTTTCAGTTTTAATCTCACTAGAAAACATTTTCGATGATTATTATCATGTTTTGATCTCGATGTTTCTAAAACATTTCTAATTTGCTTTCGCCATTTTTAATTTTTTTTTTCATTATTATTCTTTATGTGAATGTTTTATAGTTCAGCAAAAAAAAAAAAAAAAAAATCAAGATATGCGGCCAAAAATTATATCGTTAATCAGCCGTTACACTATAAATCTCGTTAGAAGACGTTTTTGATAGATACCAACGATGTTTTAAGGTCGATTTCTTTTAATGATTACTGTTTCGCGTTCGATGTTTTTTTTCTTTCGATGTCTTTTCTACGCTTCAGTAAAACGCAATAAAAATATGCAATAAAAAGATTCATCTTTAACATTTGCAATATCTATCGTATTGAAATAGTTTGTTTAAAAAATTTCTAGCGATGATTTACAGTCAGCGATTTTTACACATAGTTGCTTTTGCTTTGCTTTAGAAATTCTTTTCGATAACGGTGTTTTACATTTCAACAAAAAAAGTTTCATAAAAATATGCGATAAATAAAAGTTATACAGTTGATCAACAGTTGCAGTATCTATCTCACTAAAAAAGTTTTCTATAATTAACAACGATATCTCGATATCATACGTTGATGTTTTTCAGGAGACAAAAGATAATAGTCTAAGAGCCCATGAGTGCCAGACCTACGTCATTTTATAAAGGCACGAATTTTTTCTGCGTAAGCACACCACAGCATGTACGAACGGTTCGCTATTCGTTAAGCTGAGTCGCGCTGGCTTTGGCGGGAAACAGGTAGCAAAGGTACGTAAAATTGCTACCCAAAAACGTCATAGTATAAAGCGTAATTTTTTAATATGTTGTAAGGCGTACTATTAGAAGTTACACCTTACAGTGCCAGACACTTTGCACGCTGGCCTTGCGCAGCCAGACACTTTGAAGTTGGTAAAAATGTAAGCAAATTTACGTCATTTTATAAAGCGTAATTTTTTAATATGTTGTAAGGGGGGCCATTAGAAGTTACACCTTACAGTGCCAGACACTTTGCACGCTGGCCTTGCGCAGCCAGACACTTTGAAGTTGGTAAAAATGTAAGCAAATTTACGTCATTTTATAAAGCGTAATTTTTTAATATGTTGTAAGGGGGGCCATTAGAAGTTACACCTTACAGTGCCAGACACTTTGCACGCTGGCCTTGCGCAGCCAGACACTTTGAAGTTGGTAAAAATGTAAGCAAATTTACGTCATTTTATAAAGCGTAATTTTTTAATATGTTGTAAGGGGAGCCATTAGAAGTTACACCTTACAATGCCAGACACTTTGCACGCTGGCCTTGCGCAGCCAGACACTATGAAGTTGGTAAAAATGTAAGCAAATTTACGTCATTTTATAAAGCGTAATTTTTTAATATGTTGTAAGGGGAGCCATTAGAAGTTACACCTTACAATGCCAGACACTTTGCACGCTGGCCTTGCGCAGCCAGACACTTTGAAGTTGGTAAAAATGTAAGCAAATTTACGTCATTTTATAAAGCGTAATTTTTAATATGTTGTAAGGGGAGCCATTAGAAGTTACACCTTACAATGCCAGACACTTTGCACGCTGGCCTTGCGCAGCCAGACACTTTGAAGTTGGTAAAAATGTAAGCAAATTTACGTCATTTTATAAAGCGTAATTTTTTAATATGTTGTAAGGGGGGCCATTAGAAGTTACACCTTACAGTGCCAGACACTTTGCACGCTGGCCTTGCGCAGCCAGACACTTTGAAGTTGGTAAAAATGTAAGCAAATTTACGTCATTTTATAAAGCGTAATTTTTTAATATGTTGTAAGGGGGGCCATTAGAAGTTACACCTTACAGTGCCAGACACTTTGCACGCTGGCCTTGCGCAGCCAGACACTTTGAAGTTGGTAAAAATGTAAGGGTCATTCCATGTGAAATCATCCCGGCCATGACACCCACCACCTCCGATTTTAATAAAATGTGCAGCAGTAGGAGACTTTTTGATGCTGATAACAAAAATACTACTTATATTGAGATAAGTGAAGGGGTTGAAAAGTTATGGCCCTTTAAATATTTTGCTTGGTGGCTCATTTGCCGCCATTTTGAATGACATATACATTTGTACAAATGGCTGTAACTCCTTAACAAATAGTCGTGCAGCTTTCTTTTTTTTATTTTGTTCATAATAGTGTAAGCTTTAATTTGAATTGAGTTTAATTGGTATATCCATTATACATTTTTTCCTGCGAGTGTTTTCTTTCAGTTTTTTGACTCAAAAAATGAAGTAACTTTAACAGAAAATTACTCACAAAACTCCACCTTCGATTTCAACCAAATTATGTGCTCGGGTACCTTTAAGTATGTTTTAACACCAGATAACAAATATCGATGGGCCATTCATGTGTTTTTTTTTCAAAGAGAATTTTTTAATTTTCAGTCAAAAAAAAAGGAATGTCAAAAAAAAAGAATCATTTCAAAATAATGTTTATCGCATTCTGTATTCCACAATATGAAAATAACTCCCCCCCCCCAAAAAAAAAGAAAGTAAAAATCCGATATATGGCAATTGAGGAGACTGTTAACATTAATATAACCACCAAAATAAGAACAAGTAATGATTTATTAGTCAATAAAGGCATTTTGTTCTTTAGAGCCCTAGCACACTCGTTATACATTAAATGTGCTACTCAAAAATTAAAAAAGCAAGTGAATAACATTATTATTGAAAATACTTCATATAAATAATTAAATTGTGATAAAGACATCAGACTTATAAAAGAATATCTAATGTTGCAGAAGAGATAAGAGTGATGCACAAATTGCCAAGTGCAGAGATATAACAGCACATTTTAGTTTCTTAAGTATTTTATCAAAGATCATAGTTATTTTACTAAATCTAGATTTTTAGAACAGTTTTTTGATTGTTAGAACAGAAACGTACTTTAAACGTTCCACCTCTAAATAGTTATGTTTCATGTGTCATGAACTCGAAATGGTTTTTAGGACTTGTTTCTGAAATTCACATGAAAGAAGGTGATGTAGATATTAAGTTATTGCATCCACATGGCCCAGCAATATCTTACTTTTGGCCTGAACGGGAGAACTGTACTGTCCCTTTGAGTCACATTCTCTGTAATGTTGACGTCAGTACGAGAACTGGAAAGACGTATAAACTTAGTGAAAGTTCTAGTGCTTTAGTGCACACCAAGTGGACAAGATATGTTTCTGAACTTGGTAAACTCTAATTTTGAAAACTAGATGAACAAAAATTATTGCTATTAATTTATATGTATTTAATAAAATATGTGTTTCACTGTTCTAAAAAATCTGGATTTAGTAAAATATCTATGATCTTTAATGAAATACTAAAGAAATTAAAATGTGCTGTTATATCCTTGCACTTCGCAATTTGTGCATCACTCTTATCTCTTCTGCAACATTAGATATTCTTTTATAAGTCTGATGTCTTTATCACAATTTATATTATTTATATGAAGTATTTTCAATAATAATGTTATTCACTTGCTTTTTTAATTTTTGAGTAGCACATTTAATGTATAACGAGTGTGCTAGGGCTCTAAAGAACGAAATGCCTTTATTGACTAATAAATCATTACTTGTTCTTATTTTGGTGGTTATATTAATGTTGAAAGTCTCCTCAATTGCCATATATCGGATTTTTACTTTCTTTTTTTTTGGGGGGGGGGGGGAGGTAATTGTCATATTGTGGAATACAGAATGCGATAAACATCATTTTGAAATGATTCCTTTTTTTTGACTGAAAATTAAAAAATTCTGTTTGAAAAAAAAAAAAAAACACATGAATGACCCATCGAGATTTTTTATCTGGTGTTAAAACATACTTAAAGATACCCGAGCACATAATTTGGTTGAAATCGAAGGTGGAGTTTTGTGAGTAATTTTCTGTTAAAGTTCCTTAATTTTTGAGTCAAAAAACTGAAAGAAAACACTCGCAGGAAAAAATTTATAATAGGTATACCCAGTGGCGTACATAGCACACCCGCAGCCCCCGCGGTGCGGGGGGGGGGCGCCAGAGGCATGGGGGCGCACTCTGAAAAAATAACACAAAAATACTTTTTTTTCCCGTATTCAATGTCAATTCCAGGTGTTCCGAATGAAATCTGCATCTGCATCGATAGGTCACATATGATGCATAACGTAATGATTTCACCACCCACCCTGCCTTCTCCTGCATAACATATGCCCCCTGTCCAACCTTTAATGAAACTTGGAGTATAATTATTGTAAGATATCCTGGTATTTTCTAGTAAGATTTCAATGTGGCAACTGTATAGTGTTTATTACCTTTCCTGAATTCTGCTTTTTCATTGCAATTACAATTTTCATTACTTTATATTTTGAAATAAACTTGATTTTAAATATCAGAATACTCTTCAACGAAGTCTTATTATAGCTTTTAATTTTTTGCCATAAATCTAAGATAGGGCATACTTATAAATCTTACGGGGGGGGGGGGGGCGCCGAAGTCTATGTACGCTACTGGGTATACCAATTAAACTCGATTCAAATTAAAGCTTACACTATTATGAACAAAATAAAAAAAATGAAAGCTCTACGACTATTTGTTAAGGAGTTACAGCCGTTTGTACAAATGTATATGTCATTCAAAATGGCGGCAAATGAGCCACCAAGCAAAATATTTAAAGGGCCATAACTTTTCAACCCCTTCACTTATCTCAATATAAGTAGTAGTTTTGTTATCAGCATCAAAAAGTCTCCAACTGCTGCACATTTTATTAAAATCGGAGGTGGTGGGTGTCATGGCCGGGATGATTTCACATGGAATGACCCTTACATTTTTACCAACTTCAAAGTGTCTGGCTGCGCAAGGCCAGCGTGCAAAGTGTCTGGCACTGTAAGGTGTAACTTCTAATGGCCCCCCTTACAACATATTAAAAAATTACGCTTTATAAAATGACGTAAATTTGCTTACATTTTTACCAACTTCAAAGTGTCTGGCTGCGCAAGGCCAGCGTGCAAAGTGTCTGGCACTGTAAGGTGTAACTTCTAATGGCCCCCTTACAACATATTAAAAAATTACGCTTTATAAAATGACGTAAATTTGCTTA
This sequence comes from Uloborus plumipes, assembly GCA_038373865.1. Lineage (NCBI taxonomy): Eukaryota > Metazoa > Arthropoda > Arachnida > Araneae > Uloboridae > Uloborus > Uloborus plumipes. The sequence goes on from JAXGGA010011405.1 coordinate 14,977, forward strand.
CATTTTTACCAACTTCAAAGTGTCTGGCTGCGCAAGGCCAGCGTGCAAAGTGTCTGGCACTGTAAGGTGTAACTTCTAATGGCCCCCCTTACAACATATTAAAAAATTACGCTTTATAAAATGACGTAAATTTGCTTACATTTTTACCAACTTCAAAGTGTCTGGCTGCGCAAGGCCAGCGTGCAAAGTGTCTGGCATTGTAAGGTGTAACTTCTAATGGCCCCCCTTACAACATATTAAAAAATTACGCTTTATACAATGACGTTTTTGGGCAGCAATTTTACGTACCTTTGCTACCTGTTTCCCGCCAAAGCCAGCGCTACTCAGCTTAACGAATAGCGAACTGTTCGTACATGCTGTGGTGTGCTTACGCAGAAAAATTTCGTGCCTTTATAAAATGACGTAGGTCTGGCACTCATGGGCTCTCACTCTATAAATCTAATTTAGTGATTTAAAGAGGCGCAATGTATTGGAGAGTTTCTGTATTACTGCAGATTTAAATGGGTAATTAATTTTTATAAAAAACAATCGATGTTTTGAAACATCGATGTTTTTTTGTCGATGTATCAATACCATCGATGTCTTAATTTCGAAACATCGATGTCTTGAAACATCGATGTCTTGAAACATCGATGTTTTGCCTTCGATGTCGCACCCCTACTAAATACGAGGTCTTAAAGTTACTCAACATTTTTAGAAACTCTCAAATTTTAATTGGTTTTGGTGAGCAAAAGACATCTTCCCCACGCTTTTCAGATAGATGTTCGGTTGAAAGCAACTGGTGGAATCGAGTGGAAGTTTCAATTAGCTTTTAAATTTGGCCCATTTTTTAAAATTCTGCTTAAGTCTTCAAGATCTTGTAACTCGATAGTGTGAGTACAAGGGAAAATAATTTTGAGCCAAAAAAATTTCAATATGCTCATTGCGATTTTTACTCTTTTGGACTTGTTAAACTATTCCACAATTCGTGTAGTTCGGATTTGAAAATGCTTGACGAAAAATTAAGAAATTATATGATCATTGGAAGAACCTCCCTTGTTCTTATCAGCAAGTTATATCAGTTTAGGCACCTCTATGATACCATGAAAACTATTAGTTAAAGATTTCTTGCTACCTCATTAAAAGCACTTGAAGCTCTATAAATATATATTGCGAAACTACATAAACAATCTAGATCAAATTATCTAAATTTTAGAAGCCTTCTGCATTAAATAGTACATTTTATCTTCTTTTTTTCTGGTAGTTCAAGTACATCTACGCCACTTTTTGATTCAAAACTTATCCCATTTGATTTTCTTTTCCAATTTTCCAATGACTGCTTTCAAAATTGAATCATTTCACCACAAACATTGGAGGAAGACTTTAAATCTCCAAAAGCCAATACTTCTTTTTGCAATCTTCATTGAACGTCGCGCATACTTCTTTTACAAAGGGAGAAAAACTCAAGTGGATTACGAAACCATTTATCGGGATTTTCAGTTCCATTGTTGGACTGATAATGAATGAACATTTCGTGGGAGCCCGCAATAGCAGAGGGAAAGGCAAAGCAACCGTTTTACACTCTATGACTATATATAAGGCAGTGTAATCGATTTCTTTTCAAGTGAATTTTCTTGTATCTCCACTTATTACTGATCCCACTGATGCGTTTTATAGTTTCATTGAATTGATTTTTTTAAAAGCATCTTCCGCATTTCCATCACGGAAACGCTATGTGGACTATAACTTCTTGGTTAAAGACAAAGAAATGTAAAGTACAGAAAAGTGAAGAATGAATTTAATTAAAAAATATAATTTCACATTTTTAAAGCTCAGGAATACATTTTTACTGAGTATAACATAATAATTTATACAGTTTTTGTTAAAATTTTACTTTTGGTTAAAAAAAGTTTTTATTTTTATTCTTCATTTAAAAAAACACTTTAAGAAGTATATCATCTGTTTCTAAAAGTAACTTTTGTTATTACTAATTAGAGATTAATTCTTGCAATTATGCATTAAAATATTTGAAGATAATAATGACTACTAACTGACTCGTGCGAAGCATTTGTACTCAACAGAAAGAATTGAAAAATCATTTTTTTAAGTATAATTTTTCAAATAACATCCAAAATTTTACTTGTTAGTTAAAAGAAAAAAAATAAAATTTAAAAATTTTTTAAAAACTGATAACAATGGAAAAAGTGCTTAAAATGACCTCCCACTTATGAATTTTTATGAAACACGTGGGAGCCCGCAATAGCAGAGGGAAAGGCAAAGCAACTGTTTTACACTCTATGACTATATATGAGGCAGTGTAGTCGATTTCTTTTCAAGTGAATTTTCTTGTATCTCCACTTATTACTGATCTCACTGATGCGTTTTATAGTTTCGTTGAATTGATTTTTTTAAAGAACATCTTCCGCATTTTCATCACAGAAATGTTCTGGGGCCTATAACTTCTTAGTTAAAGACAAGGAACATAAAAACATAGGAAATTAAATAACTAAATTATTAAAAAATATAATTGCACTTTGTTGAAATTTAGGAATATATTATTATTTTTCAGCATTGGGAATGTATTCAGTTTTCGATCAAAATTTAGTTTTGTTAAAAAAAAAAAGAATAAATTTTATTCTTTATACAAGGTAAACGTTTCATTTCAAGAAATATCATCTATTTCTAAAAGTAACTTTTGATAGAACTAATTAGGTTTACTCTTGTAAAGACGCGTTGAAAATATTTAAAGATAATTAAGGATTACTAGCTGACCTGTGAGAAGTATTTTCACTCTACATAAGAAATTGAAAAATAATTTTTTTAAGTATAATTTTTCCAATAACATCCAAAATTTTACTTGTTCTTTTTTTTAAAATTATTATTATTATTATTAATATTTTTTACGTTTTTACTGATAACGGTGAAAAAATACATAAAATAACTTCTCGCTAATGAATTTTAATGAAATACTAATAACAATTATTTTATTACCCCTTCACCCAAAACCCCTTGAAAAATAATATATATGATACTGCGATTTACCGTGTTAAAATGAACGTTTTCTTTTCTGATTTTAATGCACCAATAGAACTGCGGTTCATAATATTATAATGAGCTAAGGTTATATATTCATAGAAATTTGAATCCGAAATCAGCTAAGAAAAATTTGTCACTCAAATACTTCATGTTATTGGCACATAGTAAAAGTGAGCACATAATTCTCCCATTAGTTGCACGACACTCTTACCAATTTTACTATTATACCAACTCGAGATGCTTTACACTAAAGGAATGCGTAACAAGGTAACAAAATTACTTCAAATCGATGCATCTATATTGTTAAACTTTTTAAAAAAATATATATGCTGCTATTTATCAGTTTGAAAGATAGCTTTTTTTTCTTCTGATTTTAACCCGTTCAGACCTGGTTTCTAGTATGCCGGAGGTAAACTTTGGACAGCTGCAATAATTCAATTACTGGATTTTTTTTGTAGTTGACTTTTTACATTCTAAGCAAAATTTCTCGTTTTGGAATTGGCAGGTCGTCCAAATATGGTTTGGGAAATTGGTGATCGAAGTGAAGCCTTTATTACCCCAAACACGGGTATATAACTATTTGTAAAGCATCTTTGCATTACAGCATTGTTTGCTTCATATTTGACCCTACACTGCATGGTGTTGCCAATTGGCTACATGGACAATTTGTCCTCCTTATGAATAGCAGAATGTAGTCATAAGGCAACTCAATGCATAAAAAGCAAGTATTGGGTATATTTAAAGCAATTATCACCATTTATCCTCCATACATGGCAGCACTGGTCTGTTACATGCTCTTAAATGAATCCATATGAATAGCTTTTAAAATCACTCAAACTACCATGTTTTGAAATTATTTTTTACAATGAAATATTTTTCTTCGTCTTTTAAAAAAAATAACATGAATAAAATAAACATTTATCTTTCGTTGAAGATGTGTTTTACATCAAAATAATTATTTGGAAAAAATCTAGGACATAATACATGGCTAGACATAATACAAGCCATTTGGCAACATTATGCAGTAAGCATCCAGAGAACACTTCGATTCATCTCTATAGTTCATGAAGTATGTGCTTTGTTTCTGTTTCGCGCTAGCTTCTTTCTCCTTTTGGAAGGTATAATATAATCATGTGGACCCAAAAGTGGTACTTTCGGCTGTTCTACTGTTTATAAGACCTCGCAATTATCAATGCTTAGTTGATGCTCAACAGAGTGAACAAACAAAAAATCAATAGGGAAAAGCCTTTAAAACGTGTTCATTTTAGATTTCAGTTAGCACAAACGTTGTGCTTACACGGATAAGTAAAGTCATTAATAATTTTAAAATATAGTTTTGAAAAAAAACTAAAAAATACGCTTTTACATTGGAATGCGCTGTGATCATCACGGTTTTCCTCTGATTTTCAAAATTACAGAATATCCGCACTTAAGTTTACATGTACTTATAATGCATCAATATGCAATACAGTTTAGAGTTTAGTATTAAAAATAATATTAAATATATTACTTTTATATTTGCAAAGGACGTAAATTTTATCTTTTATTCAGAGTTACATACATACATACATACAAACAAACCCACATGTGAAATTAATAAAAGCGTATTAAAAAGAGACCATTAGCTACAGAGGAAATAGTTACAAACCAAAAAAAAAGAGAGAAAAGAAAGAAAGCTTGCGCGAGAGAGCCTCCAAAAGACATCAGATTTGACAGAATTGATCATCGGAAAGTACAAGTACATATAAAAAATAATTTAAAATGTCAAAATTTAAAGGATTACAAGAGTAGTGCACCAAATGTTCAATTCCTCTATTTTTTTACAAAACAGAACTAATTTCAAGAGTATCATTTACAATCATTTTTATCTGTTGAATGCATGGTGTAGCCATTTGGCGACAAAACTATTTTTAATTAGAAAGGGGTGAAAATTAAGAGTTAAATTTTTAAAAATATTTTTCCATGTTTTCTTATTACATTGACAAACACATATATTTTTTTCTACGAAAAATAAAAAAATCATGCAGTGTAGGGTTAATTTGAGCATAAAGGCCAACTATTAGTACTTCTTATTTAAGAGATTTTTACTCTTTATTTTATTACATTACGAAGCTTTAGTTGCTTTCATGTATTCATACCTTTATAATCAGTTAATGAAACCTCGAAACTAAAAGGAACTGTCTGATTACATCATGGTTGTTGCAACAATACGTCTTAGAAAAATATTTGAATAGTTTAAGAATACCACCATCTTTTCCTTAGTCATCATAATTGAGTTTAAGAAGTGTTATTTACTGTGTATTTTGAAAAAGTACCACAAGAAAAAGTTAGATTCTCGTAGAGAAACTTTCCATTAACTTTGTTTTATAAATTTATGCAATTGAATTAGGAAAACTCCCATTTAAAGTTTGCACACAAAATTCGATTTCTTTAAATAAAACCTATAGTATATTCATTCCGAATTTTTTGAGAGCATAATCGGATTTAGTACGCTTTTGCGTCAAGGAAATAAATAAATGGAAGTAAATTGAACCCAATCAAAAGCTTGGAGTTCTGCTTCGCAAGTAATACTTTTTCAAGCTGTTTTCGGTGCTTTCAGTTGGTTTAAAATAAAAAGAGAAATAAATTTCTCCTCTCTCATCTTTAAAGAAAATTAGATTGCCCCAGTAAACAAATTATCTTATTTTCTTTTTGCAGCTAGTTTAAATTCAGTTTTATTTTACTTTTCAAACAAGTTTCTTTCAAATAAAAAATATACTTTAAAAATATTTATTTGTATTCATATTACCATATTCAAAAGTTTCATTTCAACTTGATTCAGCTTTTTATGTGTATTCAAATTTTAGAAGAACTCTATTAAGTTTGTTTTTTGCGATTAAAAAAGTTTCATAAATACTTTTACGGATTTTCCAAAGAAAAATAAACATGTTTTCCAACAGTTTTTATACAATTTCTTACATTTGGTACTGTTTTTGTTGAGATAAATTAATTATTAATCAAGTACGGTAATTTTTTTTTTTTTTTTTGTTTTCATCACGAAAATAAACAGGATAAAAAGATGTTAATAGTGTGCGCAAAATGTCATTTCTAATACAAAAGAAATAATGTTAAATCATTAAAGAAGCGGTGGCTAGAGATTGTAGAAAAATTTATGTAGAAACCCTTCGCGATTTTATACGTATGAATGTTCCATATTCGTAAAAAAAACAGGGAATACTGTTTAATTTGTAATATGCACAAACTTCATTGTACATTTTAGTCTCAATACTACTTTAATTATATTATAATTCATTAATTTAGTAAATAAAAACACTGCCCCCGTCAGAAAATCCAGTTATATGGCAAATCTAAAGTGAAAATAAAATACTAATAGAAGTCAAAATAGCAGTTTGATTAAATTAAACATTTAAATGTCACAACAAGAAGACATTGTCAAGTGAATGAACCCGTAAACACAGATTCATTGTCAGAAATTCCTATTATCAGCAAAAAAGTACACTGGTACAGAAAATTCATTACTAAAAAACTTCTTCAAATTTACACATTTTTTCCCATTCTTACCTCAAAAAGTTTTTCCAATGTTACACTTTTACTTTTGCACCTTTTTTAGTTCTAATAAGATTGAGCCGTTTTTCAACTTCGCGACAAGCACTAGTGCAGTTGAAATTTACCTTTTGGAAGGTCACGGTTTGGCCATAAGTCTTTGTGCGGTATAAAACTGTTATTTCAGAATTGGCACTATGCTTTGGGGGGGGGGGGGGAGAGGGGTTGACCCTCAAAATGCTCTTCGGAGCAATATCGGTGCTGATTGTGCACAAGTCAATTTTATGTAGAGTAACATTATTTTATCAAACGATTCCTTTATTCTAATATTCATACAGGAACAGATAATGTTAATATTCTGAAACTGCTGCATTAAATTCTAGCGAAACTATGTGTTTTTTAGTTGCCTACTTTTTACTCACCACTTCAGTAGTTTTAAGGTAATCACAGCATGCTAAGAAGGGATAATTTGTATTTTTTGTCCAACAGCTTAAAGAGGTACTTAGAACGCACCTAATTGTTTATTTGCGTGACGAACTTGTTACTTTTTGTAGAGTAAGAACAGGAAAGTTTCCAAAGATCCATCTTTATCATCTTTTTTTAGGAAGATATCATTTCATAGCTGAAATACAGATTATATTTAAGACAGTTTCTTTCTAAATATATTATTTAGCTCATAACGATTTCTTAATTGTTTTGTTTAACGGGTTACAGTACCTTTCTAACAATTTACGTGAAAAATGTAATTCTTTGAAATATTTGTTTCTGCACTTATTTAACAATCAATAATTTATTTTCAAACATTTAAAATTTTGCGCACTTTTTTTGAAAATTTGAAAAAATTAGGAAAATTTAAATTTTTTAAAAACCATAAGGCTTTTTTGTTTCTGCACTAATTTCAAAATTTCTTTTTGCTAAATGATCACAAGAATTACCTCTATAAATCTGTGCATTCATTTTTTTATATATTGATTTGAAAATATTTTGTGACCTTTTATCTAAAAAATTTTTAGACTATTTTGTTTTTCAAACTTTAAAAAGCTATAAAAATTTTAGTAATTTATGAAGTGCTTATTCAATGCACAGTTTTGTTAAATATATTATCCTGAGTGCAAAAAATATTGCTTTAAAGTTGTATCTTTAATAGAAAAAACTTCTTACCATTTCCAGTAACATAGAAACAGTAAAAACTAATCATCGAGAAAAACACTTTAAAGTTTCGCTGTTCCATTGGAACACATAGCATGCATGCCCTAAAGTCACTCATAACTTTTCAAATAATTTAGCTAGAGCAATGCTATTTTTCCCGAGTGTGTCAAATAACTTTTGCTTTTGAAATAAGCAATAAAATTTTTTTTTGGTCCTTTGGTCATTTTTGGGGTTCTGTGACCCCTTAAAGTATTACTAGGGATAGCTTTATTTTTATTTTATTTTAATTTTTGTTCAAAATGTTATTGCACCTTTCCCTATTCACTTAGTCTACGAAATTTTCCTTCGAACATTTTCCACCTTTTTTTGACGTATATTTTGGATGTAAAGAATATAGGGGAGACAGGGGCTATTTGGCATAAAGGGTACGTTGGCACTGTGCCTTTATTTTATACAAATACAAATACAAATGTGACGACCAGCAACAGGATCTGGGCCCAACTGGGCTGGTCCTAGTCAAATTATAGATCCCAATGAAGATCAATGGCCCTCTTAAAACTATCTACTCCCTTGCTCTTTACCGCCTCTTCCGGTAAACTATTCCAAGTTCCCACTACTCTGCTAAAATAGTAATTTTTCCGAATTTCCAGGTTAGCCTGAGATTTAAACAGCTTATAACAATGACCCCTTGTCCTGCTTTCCGTGCAAAAATTTAACCCTATAAGATCTTTCACTTTGATAAATTTAAACAACTGAATCATGTCCTCTCTGGTTCTCCTTTGTTCAAGATTATACATGTTAAGCATTCTAAGTCTGGAATGATAGTCTAAATTAGAAAATCCATTCACTAACCTTGTAGTCCTCCTTTGTATCCTTTCCAATAAATTAATATCTTTCTTAAGATAAGGAGACCAAAACTGAACAGCATACTCTAAATGAGGTCTTACCAAACTTCTATATAAAGGCAGAAGAACCTTCTTAGATTTGTTTGAAATAGATCTATTTATAAACCCAAGCATCCTATTGGCTTTGTTACTAGCTATGCTGCACGGTTGACTAAACTTGAAGTCTTGATTTATTAAGACACCTAGATCCATAACATTCTCTGCCTTACTAATGACTGAACCCTGTAAATAATAGCTTGTATGCTTATTTCCATGACCTAAATGCATCATTTGACATTTCCCAACATTTACTGCCATGCCCCACTTGTCTGCCCACTTAGTAATATGATCCAAATCCTTTTGCAGCTGATTTACTTGTTCATCATTTTCTACAACCCCCATAACTTTGACGTCATCAGCAAAACAATTCATGTTTCCAGAAACATTTTCATGAATATCATTCATAAAAATAATAAACAAAAGTGGACCTAAAACTGATCCTTGGGGAACCCCACTTAAAACCTCACTCCATTTAGAATGGTTACCCCTTACAACTACTCTTTGTTTCCTTCCTGTCAGCCAATTCCTAACCCAAACTAAAATTTTACCTCCAATTCCTATATCAGCTAATTTACTGAGTAGTGCAACATGCGGTACCTTATCGAAAGCTTTTTGAAAATCAATGTAAACAACATCTACACACTTTTTGTTATCTAAAGCCATGGTGACCTTGTCATAAAAATGTAATAAATTAGTAGCACACGATTTACCTTTCCTGAAACCATACTGCAAACTAGTCAACAGACCATTATTTTCTAAGAAATTCATAATCTTAATTTTAAATAACGTTTCAAAAATTTTGCAAACCACTGAAGTAAGACCGACAGGTCTATAATTTCCTTCATTACCTCTAGACCCTTTCTTGAAGAGTGGCGTAATGTTAGCCAGTTTCCAGTCCTCTGGCACTGTCCCTGAGTTATACGAAGCATTAAAATTTTTTACAATAGTATTCACTAATTCCTCTGCACATTCAACTAGAATTTTTGGATAAATATTATCTGGTCCCGGAGCTTTAGTTTTCTAGTACACAATGCCCACAGCGCTGCCGTCGTGATGAGGCATACTCGGAAACCTTCTGCGTCATCTACAACAGTTTTATTGGCTTGCTAGCATGCGTTAGAAGAATATGGAATTTTGTGTGTTTTTCTTTCTGTTGGAGTAAATTTTTTTTCCGATTTGCTTTTCGTTTTTTAGTACCCTTAAATTTTTTTTCAAGTACTCCAACTTTATGGTGGATACAGTGACTAAGTAGCCTGGGGATTGATGCAGTTAGTAGATTCCCAGTCGTTTGCATGCGGGGCAGGAGCACCATGTTATCCAGAAAATGCCTTTGGGGCTAGTTGGCATTTTCAGCTCGGGGTATATTGGTATATGCCAGCGATCTATGCCAACTTATCCACTCTTGATGTTTGCGTGACATCGCATATTTATAGATACCTACACAGACCTAACTGATGTCCCTTCTACTAGTACGAGTAATGCTGATGTTTAAAATGTTCCTACTACTTGTTAGGGGTAGTACTAGTGTTAAAAATATCCGTATTGCTAGCGTCGAAAGGAGTGAACCTTCAATCTCCACTAGTGAAATTCCCTCCTCCGAAACATGTCGACTTGTAACCCCTAAAGACGTTCAGATTTTTCCAAAAGCAGGGCCATGGAAACGGACAATCAGAGGAAAAAACATGAGGCACTGTACAATCCGAACTGGCACTCCAGTTAAAAATGAACTGGCAAAAAAAAAAAAAGCTGAGAAAATAAAATAAAAACACTACGTTGATGGGACAAAGAAAGAAAACAAAAACAATGACTACGAAATCAAAGAATAATTATAAAGAAACTTTTAAAGAAGGAAGATATTAGTAGCACTGAAACTGATGAGCCTTTCTCTGATGCTATACCGTATGCTGATAGTGAGGATGGCTATGATTTCTTGTTTCCTCAGTACAGTGATGAGAATAAAGATGAGCCATTTCTACTGGATCTGGTCTGCCCCAATCTGCCTACACAGTTCCCACCTGTAGATGAGACAGCATTAAATGCTGCTGTTAGAGTTGATAAGGTGAGTATAGGATAGTGTAGTATGAGCCTGCAAATATCCAGGGCAAATACTTAAAGTCAATTACGAGGTTTTTTCAGTCTCCACTATGGTGAAAACTACAAAGTATTGAATGTGACTAGAGCCGCCCGAATCAAATCATCTGAATAGAAGATTAACTCTCAATCAGATGAGTAAGAACCCATCTTTTGCAGTTGACATGAGACATTTGTAACCTACCTACAATGCTCATACCTGTACTTTAAAGCTTTGTTTTGATATATTACCTTATAATATATTTAAATAAATATTTAAAAAATAAAAAGTTGTTATATTGCTGCAAATTTATCATTTCAAACCATGTTATGCCAACATACCCCGATGCATCTTCATGAATTACCCAGTGAATTTTAGATGATGTTTCTAGTGGTTTTTTGTAGCCAAGATGTTACCCTATTAGAGGCATAAATTACTTTTACTATAAGTACAACAGCAAAAATTAGAAAAATCGCGAAGTAAAAACTATGTCAAATAGCTCCGGTCTCCCCTATTATATCAGAAATATATGGGTTGAAAATTTATAAGTATTCAAAATAATAATAAATCTAATAAGGTTATAAGATGGAGGAAATATATGTATGTAGTTCTGTCCTCGCTTCTTCCTTACACAACAGTTGTTAAAGGATTTAAAGGCATTTGAACGGAATTGTGTCAAACAGTAAGTAAGAATTGTGTTTGTATGAAAGAACCTCGCTTCTTCGTTGAACATTAAAAAAAAAAAAATCAATGTTGAACAGGTCTAATATTTTATCGTTAAATTTAAGAAACTGAGATTAAATTCTTCTTATAGATCAAGAAAGATCAAACACAATTAATTTAGTCAGAATAAATAGAAAAACCGGGGCCTCCCTGATTCTGTCGTAGGAACTTCGTTTCATATTCTAGAGGTCGTGGGATCGATTCCCGTTGATGCCCTTTGATTTTTTCCTCCTCTTTGTGCTGTATATCTTTCTTGTGTTGACAAACAAAGAGGTCCAACCTTTTGAGGTAATTGCACACAATACTCTCTGGTAGTTTATTAACTAAGGAAAAGTTAACAATAACAGAAGAACCACTTGATGTTGTTCGAGAGTAGGCTTGATTATTTCTAGATGAACTATTTGTTTTTTTTTCTACAGTTTTTACAAAGAAATAGAGTTTTTGATTCTGCAATGTACATCATCTTTCAAACTTTCTTTGCTAGACGAGTTTTTTCGTTCAGTACTTTTACTGTTCATATTAGATAAAAGATAAGACAAAAATACATGAATATAGAACATTTTAGCGAGAGAAATTCGTACAATAACTAAATTGCTTCATAAAAAAACTGTCACGGGAAGAAACAAACATTATCTTTGGTACTAAATGGGAATGTTAACCTAATTACCATCCCATGGATGTAGTAGAACATACTGCTCGATAGAAATAGAATTTAAATAAAGAGCCGAGGAAAAAATTTGCAGTTCGATATCAGTAGATTAGTTTTCGGCGCTGAAATAAAATCAATTTCCATAAAAGCTTCTCCTCCACTTTTTATCGCTAAGTAACAACTTTTTCTTTTTTTTTTAACTACTCTTAATAATCAGGGGAAAAGTTCTATATGTCTTGAAATGTTTCTAATTATGAAAACGAGTAAAATTCATTGCTTTAGTTCATAATATCTTGATATCCATTAGGAAATACGGCATTCACGATGAAAATAAAAAAAAAGGACTTTTTTTTTGGTTATGGGCTAATTAAGCTTAGTTTGTTCTTTTAGCTTAAAAAATAGATTTTATAGAGAGTCAATTATGCTTAATGCTTTTTCATTAAGATATGAAATATAAAACAAATTTCAATTTCTGATAAAAACGGAAGTTAATTTTGTCAGTGTAGTAACTTAATTACATCAGAATGTTATAATTAAAGTTTAGCTTGGAAGTTATTGTTATCCGGATGAAAGTTTTCTGTTAAAAAATGTGCTCCATAGAGAATTTAATAGAGAGAATGCAAATTGATTTAACCGAAAATTTAACCTTACTTTGATTTAAAAAATCTTCTAGTTACTTTACAATTAAAAAATATTTCAGCTATTAACTTGAGTTAAAGTTCAAATTAAAAAGGAGGGGGGCGGGTGTTACTTACTCATAATAAGTATCTGATTGAATTCTGTAATTAAGTCAGCATCGCTTTTTTAAATTTAATTTTTTATATTTAATTTTTGAATCACTTTAGTGAAAGCGATTTGCATGGTATAAAAAGATTTTCATGTATATATATATATATATATATATATATATATGTAAAAAATGCAGATTCATTTTGCGATTTTCATAGCATTTCAGTACTTTTTTTATAATTAACGGTCGTACTGTAATTAGTCATACTACTCTCCACACCATTCTCTGTTATACACACTTTATCGTTACTTTTACCGTCAAATTAGTTGTTTGAAAATAATGCAACCTTGTTTATTAGGGATATAGCTAGCGGTAAATAACGACAATATTGCCCTTTGCACTCACGAGACAGAAGTCATGAGATAGCAATATTGAAAAATACAGAAGGTAATAGTGTCACATACAACATGCATGTATGGGAAGTTCGTTGCTGGTTTTCATTTGTACTCTAGTGATTCATGTAAAGCTGTTTCTGGCCTGGGGATGACCACACGACGGGAATACAAACCCCCAAAGGAGAGCCGTGGTTTAGTTAATGGAGTCATGAATTTAATTGGATGACAGCTGATGGTAAGGTTTGAATGTGGCGCAGAGCCCCGCTAAGCCATGAGCCCAAATTGCCGACAAGGCACTGTGCAACCTGGATGTTGACTCTATAACCGCGCTGGTTTTTTGACACACGGCTTGGACTGGTTCCTCTGGGTCAACTGAACTAATGAATGATTGAAAATTCATATGTCAATTAATTTAACACCACCTGCAGCCATTTATGGACTTCACCCACCCAAACAACAGTGGAATTTTTAGGGATGCGAGCGCGATTGTCCTTCTGCCATAAACAATCGAAGTTCTCTCTAAAAACATTCTAGACAGTTTCAACAAATGATTTGGCCCTCTAGATCTATCGTCATGAATTCCATCAATTTTTTTATGGGACATAATCAAAAAATTAGTTTGGAAAAAAAAACTTATAAGAGCAGCATTCTTGCAGTTATAGACATCTAAAGCAGCAGTATGGCTCAATATTTCTGTAGAGAGTATCTAAGAACTTGTCGACTCCTTGCCATGTCGGGTTTTTGCATTTCTCTTAGCAAAAAAAAAAAAAAAAAACGACTCGATATTGTATTGGAAGGATATCCCATGACTTTTACCGCCTCAGTGTATTTCCTCTGTTTATCGTTACTTTTCCTCACGTTTGGCTGTTCGACAGCTATTGGTATTGTCTCATGTAAAAGTTGGTCTCATGTATCAGGGTCTTTGTTACAAAAAAAAAAAAAAAAAAACCCGCACTTTTTGGTTCTCCTTCTTAAACTTAGATGTTTTGTTTTGTCAGGCGATACTACGCTATAATTCATTATAAATAAGTTGTTGTAGTAGAAACAACAGCTTGAATTCGGTTTTTTTTTTACGCCATGAAGATTGATAGTGAGAAGATATTCGAAAATAAAAACTGCTCGAAATATTTTATAAAAAGTTTTTGTTAAAAAAAGTTCATTTTTTTTCCATGTTGAACTCCCTACACTGAATTCTATTATATAAATGGTTACGAATTAGTGCTTGTTTAAACCATTAATGCCGACTTTGAAAACATCAATAAGATATTTGTTCGAATTTTAAGATTATTATTTCTCACGTTTTCGACACGGGTGCGAAACTTATATACAGTGAACTCTCACTTATGCGCCGGCCCAAGGTACCAACAGAAAAAGGCGCATAAGTGAGAGAGACGTATAAGTGAACAAGCCTATTTAAAAGACTAAAACGCAACATAGGTTCTAATGAGAGAATGAATAAGAATGTTTCAATAGTAAAGGGACATATCACCACGGTTTGGCAATTACTGTAACGTAATTATAATGATAAAGAGAAAACAAAAATTCTAGCATACCTAATTACAAACTATTCCCTTTAAAATAATTCATTATAAGCTATTGTCCCTTTCCGAACTCTAGTTCATGATGGAAAAAATGTCTTCCGTGAACAATAAAGAAGAAAGATTAAAGAGGAAAGTGAAGAAAAATGCTTATTTAAAAAAAAAAAAAATTAAATTTTTTACATTTTAGGGAAAATTCGGCGCATAAGTGAAATATTTATCTTTAGAGCGACGCATAAACGAATGATACTATCATTATTTTTCTATGAAATGTCTGGGACCATTTAAAATCGTCGTATAAGTGAAAAAGGCGCATAAATGAGGCGGTGTATAAGTGAGAGTTCACTGTATAGTATCTTTTCTGTGAGTTTTTACCATGTGAAATGCACAACTGTTAGACTGATAGAGCCATGTAAGGACAAGTTATATTTATTTTCCGTGTTGGTATATTTTTGTACCAACCGGCATTAATGGGTTAAATGGATATAAAATTTAACACTCAGTTGATAAAAACACTTCATTTCAGTGATGAGCATTTTCAGTTGCGCTTGAAAAACACGAATGCGTTTTACTGAAAACATATGCGGCAGTGATAAGCAAAGGGATAAAAGGATTTAAGTGAACATTTTAATGTTTTGAGAAAACTGCTAGCTAAGAATTTTTTTTCTAAATCCAACTGTAGTATAGCAGCACGTTCTACCTTTACTATTACCATCTGTTGTCCCAAAACAGAAAAAAAAATTTCAAGCCATCATTTTTACTAGTTACCTCCACATTTTTAGCATTGCAGGCACATACACCCCTTTGCTTCTAGCTTCAAAGTCGAAACTACTTCTTTATTGAAGAAGTCAAACTCGTAATGGAAAAGCATGAATATTAATGAATTTCAATGTACTGGGAAGGACTAAAAGGAAACTTGATCTGAAAAAACAGATCGAAATAATTACTTCCATCTAAAATTTTGCCCACATTACGTTCTAATGTAGTATGTTATTCCAGAAAAGTAGTCTTTAAAAATGCTACTATGCAACTCTGGGGATTTCACAAAGCAAAATGAAATTTTGAAAACTAAAAATGAAAGCATTCATACTAGTTATTAATTAGTTAAGAGATATAATGAAAATGAATTTGGAACGGAAACACAGACAACATAAATTTGGCATGAGTTTGACAGTATGTTTAAAAAACTACAGCTCAACACACCTCAGGTATCATATATGATGAAATAGTAAGTAAAAATGGAATCATCAGTTGCTGATGTTTCGCTCCAATTTGGTGTTGAAAGTTTTAACTAATTTTACATGCTTTTTTAATAGTCTTTGCAAAAATGATTAATAAAATCTTGATCTAATTTTAAAAATTAATTTTGAAGAATGTGGTCAATTTCTCTACAAACAATGCTATAAAAACCAATCAATAAATGTTTTTTGTTCACTATTTATAAGTATTAAAGCCAAGAAGTTTTTGCAGGGCAGAAATTTTCTAGTTCAGATAAAGTTTGCAGCTTATTATTTTCAGAAAAAATATTTCTTTTTAAGGATTTTTCTTTTCAAATTTCAGTTTTTTTTTAAATATGACTTTTTTGTTTTATCGCTATTGAAGTAAGAATTTATTCTCATTTTTATTTCTGAATTACAGGGATTCATTTCAAGTTTTTCCAGGGGGGGGGGGGGAGGGGCAAACGGTCCAAACACAATGCAATTTCATCGGAAAACATCAAAAGTCACGCCCCCTTATAGGTAAATACATTGATTTCTCAAAGTCAGGGGGGGGGCAATTGACCTCCCTGCCCCCCTAAATAACGGGCCTGTTGAATTACCGAAGTACCAAACTGACTACATTCCTTCTCTATTTCTCTTTTCTTCATTGTGTATTTAACTCTTTAAATTCATTTTGATGTGTAGAGTAAATTTCTATTGTGTTCTAATGATACTTACTATTATATTAGTAACTGTTTCAACATTCTTCAAAGTCATGCTAGTTTTACTGATTGCGACAACGAGATACAACGTTCTTAACATGTCATTTGTTCCGCATCATTAAATTAGCGCTTCCTCGTGTTGTCGGTTGATTAGGTGTCATTAGCTTTATGAAATGACGGAGAAAGACACGATTTTTTAATCCGTCTGACCATACATTGAGTAGAAAAATTATAAGTGGTAGGGAAGAAAAACCAGGAAATGGACAATTAAATGCAATTTCGTTAAAAAAAAAAGTTCATTAAAAACTGGCACTTAAAACGTTTCAGTATAAAAGTTTTTGACCGATTTGTAATATAATTATTTGAATATACTTATTATAATATTTTGAAATAAAGGAGAACTTTTACGATTTTGCATTGACTTTTTTTGTGGGGTTGTAATAAAAAACAAAACCAAAACAGTAACAATGAATGAACACCCTAGACCCAGTGTACAAACATGTAATTTTCTTTTATTTTGCAACTGAATAACAGACTGACTGAATAATAGTTTTTACCACGAAGTAGGATTTAAGCGAGGAAAAACTTCTGAAAATGTATTATGTCTTAAAATTACGAGCTATTTAACCACTGGAAGGGAGGGAGAGGGGAGATTTTTTATCCACCAGTCGGTCTAGAAGGCGTTTATCTGGAAATGAACACAAAGCATTAATTTTATTCAAAAGCAAGGTTAAACGTTTTCTAGAAAAAAAAAGTTTTTAAAGTTTTAAAGTGTATTTTTGTAACAACACTTGAGAGGTTAAAATTAATGGCATGGTATTCATTAATAAACTTTCAAATAGTTTATACATCAACTTTCGATTTACAAGAGTTATTCTCCACAATATGTTCGAAAAATTGTGAAAATTTATGCATTGATAGATGACTTTCACTTACTTTTAAACCTTGAATGTCAATGAATTTTTTTCGTACTGCCCGTTATAACCGAAAGGATGAAATTAATATTCACATGCAATGGTATGGAAAGTAGGCATTTCGAACCCAGTCACATAGTCCGCGGAATTCCGTAACTGCTATAAATAGCACATAGTTGTGCATCAGCAATCTAATCACAGGTAAAGGGAGTGAATTTGGGAAGTTTGATCGTGACTAGATAGCTACTTTGGCAAGGTATGTTCAATCATCCCAATTGATCATCCATTGGAAGTTATGTGTCAGGCATCTAATCATCTCTCTCACATACTCTCTCTCTCTGTAACAGCAGTAAACTGACACTCCAATAGAAATGAAGAATCTATGTCCCGCTGTCTTTAAACAAACGTTACACCAAATCAAATAGAGCATGTTTGCTTTCATGTACAATAAATATGTGCATTATAGTACACATTTTACTATATTTGAAGTTAAAAATCAACGTAAATAAAGCACAAATAAGGTAGAAAGTACAGCAAATAGCTATTTCAAGGCTACAATGGAGCCCTTCCTCAGTGCACGAAGCTCAGCAAACAACATGAAAGCTGTAAGAGAACTCAGTTTGTTTTACATACTTCACCAGTTCACCGTTTGTGCTTGTTTTCCACATGTGTTATGTATATTTATATACATAACACATGTGGTTATGTATATATATGGGATATAGCATATGGGATCTATGGGGGGGGGGGAGGTTATGTATACATATGGGTGGTTATGTATATGGATGGATCTAGCCGTAACCAGACTATTATTTCGGGAAGGGTTTTACGAACTCATTTCTCGTGAAATGTATGAGATAAATAAAATTTGATTTCATGTTCTATATTTTATTGCTTTTTGTTACTGTAGATACTTAAGGGGTATTAACATATAAAAATAAAATATCTTTCTACTGAAGTAAGAAATTCTGATGTTTACGAAGCATCTTCACCCCAGTTAAAAAGGTATATTGTGTAGGAAATTATGTTTACAAAAACTACAATGAAGGTAAATATTGCAGAAAATTCAATTAATTTGTACTATCATTCAATTATGATAATTTCATTTTTCAAACGAAATTGAAAAGTAAATAAGAAAACTGAAAATATAATTGTGAAAATGTTATTTTTCAGCAAGAGCATTAAAAAGCATTTTTTGGAGTAGTTTTGAAAAATTGAGAAATTTTGAGAAATAACACGTGGCACTGCATACATATACACTGCATACATATTTGTACCGTCATTATTAGAAAAAAAAAACTTTGTAATGACTGTAAGAAAATTTTAATCCAAAACGTTTTCCCATTATTTCTACGTTGCTTCTTTATTTCAATGCTTTTTGCTCTTTCAATTTCATTAAAAAATTCTATTCATAGGAATTTTCTTTTTTTCTTCAGCTTTTTGTTTTTTTCTTTTTGGAAAATGGTGTTAAGAAACACAAAGGAGTATTTTTTCCTGAAAATATCCATTTTATCTCGTAATGAATACAGTGTTTACTGCTTTTGTCTAATATTCTAACGATTCGCTTGAAGTTTACATATTTGTTCAACTTTTTTGAATGCCTTCCAGTTTATAATTAGAGCTTCTCTGTCAGAAACTCAAAGGAGACTACTAACAGATGCTTTTCAGTTATTCTTCATTTTGAACAAAGAGAAAAATTCTTAGTTGATAATTGTATGGAAATAAAAGCCATAAAATTGAAAAGAAAAACAGAATAGTTTATGAAATTGAAACCGAAACATAAATGGAAAGAAGGCATAGATTTGAAACTGTATTCAAGTTTGTGAACTCTAGTGCCGAATGCAACCTAGTCATAAATTTAAAAAAACAATCGAAATTTTAGACTTCACTTTAGGTTTCGGCGATATTAATCCTAAACTAGTTTTTCGATAATACCAACTACTGGCGCTTTTTAAAGTAGACTAAATTTAATAAAATATAAGTCTAAAACCATCTCGTTTGACCCAATATTTTCAAAGTAAAGCTTTAAATAGTTTATTACTTTTTCTTTTTAAATACATGCGAAGTTCTAATTACTAATTCTCGTACCTTCTTTCTTTCTTTCTTTTTTTTTTGAAGTTGTTCAAATTGGTGAAAAGTGCTACTTGATTAAACAGAAATTGTATGTTTATTTTTAAGACTTCCCTTTATTTTCAAAAGACACCATAAAAAGGAGTAAAAAATAATAAAATAATTTGACCATAACTCAAACATAAGAATGAGAAAGAAGTTTATTCCATAAGACACTGTGTGTGCGTGTGGTTATGTGAGGTGAAAAATGGAAACTTTTTATACTTTAAGTTTATTAGAAAAAAAAAAGTCTTTGTAATGCAACCCAGCTTAACGAGATTAACATTTCTTTATTAGGTTTTTAACAGTATGCATTTCCATGTCAGCGCATTCATTTTTTTCCATCCTCAAGGTATAACATTTCATCTTATTAAAGACGAGAATACAACAATTTCTATTAAGATTTCTTTTCTATGCGTGCCTTGTAGTTAAAAGAAGGAATTTCGCAGAGACAAAAAATAATATTTGAAGCGAGAAAATAAAACCTCTTTTAATACCAAAATGACACGTTTGAACTCAGAGAATGGAAAATTAATCCAGAGAAAATTAAATTGCTTGCCCTTTGTAAAATTAGTCTCCTAAAATAGCATCATTCTGCATGGCGAGCTCATTTCTAAACCAAAAAGGATGTAGAAAATATAAAAAACATTCTCTTTCACAATATTTTTGGCTTAAAAGATTCAAATTAAGTACATTTTTCAGCTGCTGCTTCATTGTTTTAAAACCTCTGTTGCGTACGATATGAATCTTGTTTTTATTCTTAATGCAGAGACACTTTTTGCTTTATCATTTAAAGTATAAAATATACTCATTTTTAAGTCCAAATTAAAAGAAAAGTAAAAACTATTCTTACCGTAAGAACTATTCTTAAGGCTGGTTTATTATTGTTTTTTTTTTTAATTTTTTTTATTTATTATGTTAGTGCCAGGGTTGCAAAAGTAAATGACGATTAAATATTTAAAAACATCCGAAGAGTTTTTTCATGCAATGGTTTTATAGTATAAATCAGTGTAGCTGTATAAAAATCAAAGAAAAGAAAATTAATACAGTCATTTTATCTGTAATAGATTCTAGTCTGGCTCTGATAAGCTGAATTCAGATCATTTAATGCTTTAAAAAACGATTCCATTTATTAAAACAGGGGTGACGAAAGTTGGTATGCGTAACGGGTAACGATTATTGCCATTGTACTAAACTAAGATTTTTTTAATTAAAAGAAAAGTCTTCCAAACCAGACATAAATTAGCTTCATCAAAGTCAAGCATTAAGTTCATATTCAAACCAGCTCATTGAATAAACAGAAAGCGGACTAGAAAACAAAAAATAAGCTTTAGTGATGTTGATAGTCCTCAAAGACGAAGATTAGTTTACCATGAAAACATGTTTACGTTTTTTTATTTTTGCATACTGACCAGAATAAAATACTTTTCAAAATATCATTTCGTCATTTCTTTTTTCCCTTGAACAAGCACAATTGTTCACAACAATAAATGCGGATACGAATGTTGACCTCATATACCTCAAATACATGGTGTAAACTAAAACTCGCATAGTTGCTAGCATCTCAATAACCAATATCAGCACAGACGCACAATGCTTTAACATGTATTGTACCCTCTTTTATTTTGGCTTCTGCTTTAAAAAGACTCTTGGTAAACCTCTATTTTCTAGAAATATTAATTAAGCAAATTATGTTACAGGTGACGTATGTTCGTTGCTATCTGCTTAGTTAGTTTATGATTCAAACTTAGGCTCAAGTAAACCAAGGTTAATCCGATATCAATTCAAGATAATCATTTATTCCTTCCACAAACTAAAGCACATTTTTACAAAAAAAAAAAACTCAGTGTTTCGCATCGTACTTGGAAGGGATAAAAACCTATAAAATGAAAGCATAAAATATGGATTTTTATAGGAACGTCAATATATTTTTGATGTTCTTATACTCTTACTGACAAAGGATAAAATAACCAGATTTAGGAGAAAGCTATATGTCTTCTGTTTAAATATCGAATTCAAAGAAAGTCATTTTAAGTTCCTGCTCAGTAAAAACTTAAAACGTCTAATGCAGAGCAATTCCTACATGATCTGGTTCTCTATAAAGGGAATTTATGTATCTATAGAAGCGAAATCATTACAACAGCGATCAATATCTGGTCATATCGATAGTCAATATTTAATTTTGTATATTTTATTAAATTTTTCAGCCTGTTTTTGGAATCATGTTCCTATTTTTCGCATGTTTATTTAGTTAATATTCTTTTAAACTTACATACGGCTTTAACATGCCGCAGTATGAAAAACAGTGCCTTAATAATCAGCGAAGGCAATTGAATTGACCAAGTTTCGCCAGTTCCTCAAAATCCACATCAGTTTAGACCGAAGCTATTATTTAATAACGTTAAAATAGTACATTTTAGGTTCCCATGAGATTAATTACAACAGTATAAGAAAATTTAAGATAAATTAAAATTAAAAGTGTTAGAGGTCATCTCTTTGCTGCAAACACATTAAATAGAAGTTAAAACATAAAAAACGGTCAAAAGGGACATTTTTAAATCCCCGATTATGGAGAAGCATATATGCAACTGAAGAATTTTGTTTAAGCAAAAATGGCAACACCACCGCATATATTCAGCTGAATTAAAGGTTTTACTTGATAAAAGTCTTCAGTGGACACTTTCCGAGCTAAAGCTTAGCTAAATTCATTTCGTTTGGCAGTTGAAGAAACAACAATCGGAGGAAATATTTGAAAAACTCTATTTGTATACACTTAAGCAAAAATGGCAACAACATGGCGATTATTCAGCGGAATCGGGGTTGAACTCGATAATGTTCATTCAGGCTGTTTCATTTGATGAAATTCATGGCACAAAAACGTCAACTTTCATGTTTGAATGCGAAAACTATCTTTTAAAGCAAAAATATTTCACCAACGAGGGGATGGTATGAACTTGTTTTCCCAGGGAAAAAAATTAGACGTTGTTCTTTCATATATCAAAGGCGCTGCATTCAATGGTGTTAGTCTAGTTTCTTGCAACGTTCCTGTGTTCGAAGTGTGCAAATATACGTGAGTGAAATGTAGCATACAATGGTATATTTCAATAGCGTGTATGTCTTGGTGTATAGGAAAGGATGAGGAAAATTTTCATGCTCCTTTTAGAGTAAATTGGAGGCAGACGCCGTATCGTGCAAGATGTATTATGTGTTTCGTACGCAAACATGAACAAAAACAGTTTGCAAATCATTTAGAATGAAGGAGCGTGCACTTTGAGAATATACAAGTCATTTCTGTTGACTAATTATAGTTTTAAGTAGTATTTTTAGACGATTTTGTCATTCCTGAAGCCATATCCCAATATAACTCACTAGATTTAGAAGTTGAAGAAAATTGCAAATGTTTAAAGAAAGTATTGTGACTACCCATAATTGCATCATTGAAAGAACCCATTTCATGCTATATTCTGATCAGGAGTTTTTTGAAAACGGGGAAATTGACCCCACCATTTTATTTAGCTCCCTTGATATGTATAATACCATTTTTAATTTTTTTTTCTGTAAAAACAAGTTTATGTCGCCCCTTCTTATATGTGTTCAGAAGCATTTTTCTCAAACTATGCAAATAAAATTTTAAGGATGTTGTAATTGAGTTCCGAATTTTCGAAAATAATCATATCTTGTGAATAAAGAGGAATTAATAAGAAAATTTGAAAATTAAGGTAAAACATTTTCTGTATACTGAGCCTTATACACAGAAATTTTAGTTGACATTGTTAATAAATTTATTACATCCTACTCGTCCCAAATATGAGTGTTCAAAACGAACTTTGCTCAAAGTTTGTCAAATAAACTAATTTCAATTAAAAGTTTATTTGAAAAAAAAAATGACAAAAAAAAACTTTGTACGAAACAAGATTAGTATAACTTTTTAAGTAGAATGTTCTTGTATTCACATTTTGTTTTACTGATTCTATTAAATATATAAACGTAACTTACACTTTTTTCTTACTTTTTATTGAAAAAACTTAATTTTTCAAGGCGTCGAAAAATTTCTATCTACGAATTACAAAGCGGCTTTTTTTTCGTGAAAAATACTTTTTTGTTTCTTTCTTCTCCCTTCTTTTTTTTTTTTTGACTATAACTAAGTTTTTTTTTCGTTCTTTAGCTCTTCTACCAACTCTAAAGTGAGTAGGAAAATTTATTTTTTTGAAAAAGAAGTTCGTGAGAGGGAATATTTAAATTAAGGCACTATTTGTTTTAAACTAAAAATAAAGTTTAATTTAAAACTTTCGTAATAGTCACGAGCTTCAAGTATTTGGTGTCGGGAAAAAGTTGCCGTGTTTAAGATAATCGTCAATTCTTGTAGAGCGCGAGAGAGAGAGAGAGAGAAAAAAAAGCGAATAATATCTAAAAGAATATTTTATTCTTCAATATCTTTTGAAAATTATTTTGGGGCATACTTAACATATTTTATTGCTAAACATTTTAGCTAGTTGTGGTCACATTTTTCGAAGACTGTAAGAACATAAATGGACAGCACACAAGAACTTATACAGACTTTTTTTCTTTGTTATATTTGAATAGAGACATTTCAAAAGCATAGCTGGAATCTTAACTAGATACACAACGAGAAACTGGTTCCATGAATAACCGAGATATAAGTTATAGACGGGAAAGAGCCTAAAAGTTTATGTTCGTGGCTTCCCTAGCTGCATCATCTCATCGGCCGATGATCGGCCATTCATCGAAACCCGATGAAATTCTCATCAGCCAAACGGAATCCGAGCAGCAAAATCCGATGAGTTTTACTCGAAATACGATGAGATTTGGAGCAATTTACGAGCAGAACAGTCCCGTGCCGATGAATTTCATCGGGAAACTTGATAGGAAGGATATCGTTTTCCGATGGAATATATCTCGGCTTATTTTCATCGGGGAAGTTGATCTGAAGGATATCGCTTTTCAATGAAAAGTAGCTAATCAAAAACCGTGCTCTAAAACTGATCGGAACGATGTCATCGTGCGTTACGGGATCATTTTACGAAGAGTTTGATGATTGGCCGAGCAAAATCCGATGAGTTGATGCTACTTGGGTTAGCTCAGTTTAGCGAACTATTTTTAGCTTACAAACAGAGGACACCAGTGGTTACATAGTGGTTGCATCCTTGTGGGCTACCCTTTTCCCGCGTTTATGGCTGCCAGCGGCAACTGCTAGCAAGTTGTACATCTATTTATGTTAGATCTATGGTCAAAACTCGCCTTATTCATATTGTAATAAATTTAAATTGAGCAAAACTCATTAAATTTTTGCTTTTAAAAAATATGGCACTCTTTAACTTAAAAATTTTATACACATGTAAGAAAATATTTACTGAAAACTGATTGGCTGTACAAAACTGTCTAAGCAATACTCAGAAGCCGAAACAAAACTCTATTTATTCAAACTTGTTATCATGGATAACTCGAGTTTTAAAAGTCACTACTTATTGGTCTTGGTCTACAAAATACCGAAAATGTTTAGTTTTATTGTGTATTTTTAAAAGGCAATACATAAAAGTGTTATCTTTTTGTCTACTAAATGAATTGAAAAAAAAAAAAAAAAAAAAAAAAAACTGCATAATTTATCAGGTGGACAAAATTTTGCAAAAAAAAAAAAAAAAACCAGAAAAAAACTGCGTTTATTGTGTAGAATTCATACACACACTAAAACATCGTAATTTGGTTTGACAATAATTTAACTTTATTTGAACACTAGCGGTACCCGCACGGCTTTGACCGTGGTATAAAATTAAAAGTTCATTTGTAAAAAAATGATATAGCAGAAAAAAATACTCTATTTTAGTTATAATTCAACTATAATTCCTTCAAAGTATGATATAAAAATTTGGTATGGACCCTACACTACTTCCTTTTACGTGTAAATTTCTTAGTAGATGCCTTAAGTGCTAAAATAGTGCTTGAAGTGAGTAAGATAACAATTCAAACATTTGCATCCCTAGTTTGCCACGAAACAATGCAAAAAAATGTTTTACAATGATTAATCTCCTAAATATCGCCGATTTTAACATCATTCAGTAGATTTTTCGCAAAATATCGCCAATAGCGCCAAATTGAACCTAAAAAAAAAATTTTTTTTCGCTAAACTTTTTTTCGTCAAACACTTGGTGACCAAAAGCTTGGCGAGATATCGCCAAGTGGTCGCGCCAATTCATATCACTTTGGTCTGCATTGAAAGCCCTGATTACCCCATAAAAGGGGTAAATCACCCCCTTGGGGACATTCGAATGCAACCCCAAAGATAGGTGCACAAAAATAAGCCAAAAGAAAAAATAAGAAAAATTTTGTTGCTCACAGAAACCAACAGAAATCTTACCAAAGTTTAAAAGAAAAAGAAAGTTTTCTTTCCTAACTTCAAAAACAAAATAATACATTTTCCGAAATGACATACTTTAGAAAGAACGTTGCAATATCGCAATAAGATAGAAGTAAATATACTGAAATAGAATTAAATGCCAAATTGTAAAAAAGTCGCCAAAAAATAATTTTTAATATTGTCTTTCATTATTTATTAAATGCAATTATTGCTGCAAATTACAGTCCAACAATAAATAATCACATTGCAAAAGTATATTTGGAGCAATTTTTTCTTTTAAACTCAACTGATCCTAAAAATTTTAAGTATTAGTCATAGAAATTTCGTGCATTATTCTTCACAATGATAATAAAAACAATAAACATCGACAAAGATCAACCAGCAAACGATAAATTAAAAGCTAAATTCGTTCACTCAAGCCATTTGCTGCAATTTATATTGAAATAAATTAATAATGAAGTAAAATATGTTTTGCAGACGATAAATTTAGAATGGTATCCTGTATTTTAAGGAAAGGACTCGATTTCTCATTTGATTGACAGGTGCCATCTTATCACGGTTTTTAATATTTCATTTGACTAATTTTAATAAGGCTTGGAGTTTGGATTGTTACAAAAACAAATACATTTTTAAAATTATTAAGGGAAAAAGAACGAAATAAAAACGTAACCATGGTAACAACATGAAAAGTTGATTTCCGTTGATAAAATAATTCATTTCATCTCTATTTTCAAACAAATTTTATTCGCGAGCAAAGCCATTTTAGAATCGTTTGGCTTGCTTTACTGAAGGTAAGCCTTGAATTTCGGGATTCTAAAAACAATTGTTACAGCTCTCCTGATGATCGTAGAAACTTCGAAAAAACGTCATTTTGTGCAGAAAATTTCAAGCTTTCGAATGACATAAGACTTGAAAATGTGTATGGAATATTTCTTCCCTATTTTATCGAATTTCCTCTAAGAATTCGAATAGAAAAAGAACGAAATGGAATGTTCGAAAAATCGCTTCGAGGTGCAAAACTACATGTTACAAACTAATTTTGTGCCAAGTGGCATGAAAATCGACCGAACGGTTTTGGCGCTACGCGCGTAACAGACAGACAGAAAGAAAGAAAGAAGGACAGACAGAACCACCTTCAGCTTTATTATTAGTAGAGATAGAGATTAACTTCTGGTAAATTACGTTGGTTTGTTATAGGTTTGCTATTTGATTTGTAATCACTGCCACTTTGAACATTGTAATAGTCCAGGCTAGTGTCCATTGAAATGTCATCGAACCTAAAATTTTTACATATATGACATTTTTTGGCGGTTTCTATATGAATTTGACCTGCTGATTCCGAATCCGTTGAGTGCCAGACGCTAAACCTTGAGCATTTTTGTCAAAATGGCGAAATCCAATATGGCTGCTGTAAAAGGTACGAAGCAAATTAATGCAATCGTGCGTGCAATGAAACATTTTATGCACTTAAAAATGATTGTACTCTTTAGTCAAAATATAATTCTATTGAAAATTTATATTTATGAAAAGTA
>JAXGGA010011406.1:0-42579 GCA_038373865.1 Uloborus plumipes
CGGTATAAAACAGCTAATTTTATGGTAATTATGCTAATTTTACAGTGATAAAATGTAAAACTGCTAGTTTTACAGTATTAAACTGTAAACCAGTTAGTTTTACAGTTTATTACTGTGCTTTTATCGTTTTAAACTGGGACCTCTGCTGCCAGTATTATACTCTAAAAACAACTTTTTTTTTCAGTATTCCTACTTTTCCTATTTTTAAGCAGAAAATGCAGTTTGGCCCTTTATTTATGTAAAGGGAAATCTTTCAGGAAAGAGGTACACGCGCGAATCAAGAAAGCGCCTCAAAACTCTTAAATAATACATATCCATATCGCTTAATGATATTTTGAGAAAAATGGTGAGTTCTTATTTTTTTTCCCCGAGCAACGCGATAACGGAGAGTGCTCTGTAGCACTTTCCTGGCATCTAAAAATACGGCTTTAAAGGGGCGATAGAGCAATGGAGTGCTAAAATATTTCCATTAAAACACCCTCATCTAATCGTTCGAAGCGCAGTGACGTGTAAGGGGTGGGAATGCTGGTCGGATTATTCTGACAGCAGAAAGGTAATCTTTTAGAGTTGAAAAATGGAGTTCACCATAGTAATATCGATTACGGACTCGCTGAGACTCGTTCCTGAACAGGTGTTCACTCCTTTGACGCATTCTTGAAATGTTGGGACTTTCGTTTTGTGGTAGGGTCATTCGAGTTTCGTTTCGATATTGTTCAATCTGCAAATTTGGGAGTGGCATTTCGAAATGAAAATGTATATTTTTTTAGGAAGTTAAAATTCTAAGGTTGCTGTTGTTACTGATACTACTCGCGTATCCGAGCCCGAATGGATGCATCTACTCAGATTTAAGGCAAAATCGGTATGACTTCTGTTTTTACTAGCACCAGTAAGGTGGAAGTCCGATTGAGCTCAGCACAAATGCTATAAGACCCGTTTATAGGGCCGACAGACATTCACAAACATTTAATCACGCAGAGAAAGGACTATACTTCGCAGCAACTTAACTTGGCAGTGACGTCACTACGGGCGGATGACGTCAGCGTGACGTTTGCCTATGAAAAACGAGCTAGATAAAACGTCACAGCCTACTTGGCGAACAAGAGGAGATCACTGACTGCTTGTGAGCTCTTATTGGCTCCGCCCGTAGTGACGTCACTGCCAAGTTAAGTTGCTGCGAAGTATAGAACAGGAGAGAAAGAAAGTACATCCATGCCCCAGCCGGGATTCGAACCCGGGAGCCTGCCGTCCGGGTCAGGCTTCTTTGATAACTAGACAAGGTGTCCAGCAAAATTCTAAGGTGTTTTTGTTTTGAACTCATGAAAACCTTTGTCGTAGTGGCAATCCTTGAAAACGGCAATCCATAAGAGCATGGGACAAAAGGAAACAAAAGCCAAACTCTTTTTCAAATATTTTTCTTTTTGTTGCTATTTTTAACTTTCAAAGGAGCTTGGTTACAAGCGTTTTTTAAAATCATATATTTCATTAGAACCCCCCCCCCCCATACACACACGCCCACAAAAAGTTGTTTGTTTGTGCTGTCTTTTGAGACAGATAGATACAGTGACCATCCCCCCCCTCAAAACGGAACATTTTATTTCTTTAGGCAACTGCACATGCATCGTTTTGAAAAAAAAAAAAAAAAAAGACAACATATTTTTTTTAAACATGGGCTTAGTACAGAGAACAACAGAAACGCAGGGTCTCGTACAATTTACCTGACAATCAACACTGATTTAAGAGCCACGATTTACAACTGTATTTTTTTTTTTTCTTTTTGTTAGTCAACAAATCAATTATTAGCGAAAGTGTTCATACGGCCAGCGTCTTAACCACTATACCACTCTGTCGGTGGCAAAGCGTCATAATTTCAATCCTTTTGGAATTAAAAAAGCCCTTTTGATTTCAGAAATAAAAAAAATATGTTAGCTATCTTTTCGGCATTAGGGCATTTCTTCAACCTCGGTGCGAAAAACTATTGTTTTGGAAAACTATTTCAGAACTATTTTTAAAATTTTAATAATAAAAAATATTACATCAGTGAATGATTTTTATGATGATGAAGTAATACTAATACAATTCAAATATATTTGAAAAAAAAACCCGTATTTTTGTCCTAAAGTAAACTATTTCAGAATGATAATAACGAATTTCAAATATGTGTGCTTATAACAGAAAATGGTGTATTAACTTATTTTTATTTTTATTTCTTTTACAATTAAAATATGTCAATTTAAAAAAATCGTGTAATAAATTTAGGGATAGTTTGTTTTTATAATAATTTAAAACTAAAATTGTTATTTTAGAGGTTTAAAGAGAAAAAAAAAACGTCAGTAGAATTATATTTTACATTTTATAATGAATTTAAAAAGAAAAAGAAAGAAAAAAAGCTTAAAACAATCATTATTTAAAAAAAATCTTCAGAATATACTGTAGTGTATTAATAGCAGGTCATTATCCTAGCATAAACTTTAATAAATCAAGTTCAAATTTTGATGTTTTAAATTTGAGAGAAGGGGAGCATTTTGGCAAAACTTTTTTTTAAATTTTGACCTTTATCAAAATTTGCAAGAACTTTGACTATCATGAACATTTTAAAAAAATGTATGTCCATTTTCACACACAAAAATTCGAACTAAATCATGTTTCACTCTTAAAATGTTCTTCTACTTTTTTGTTCATTAATATACTTTGAAAATACTTCAATTTTTATGCAACTTCGTTCCTTTCTCGGCTTTATAGTAGTTAAATATTTCAACTTTACTTTTAAAAAAATCCAAGTTCCTCGGAACAAATCGCCCACTTTTCCATTTAGAATAAAGTATATTAGAAGTCCAAAAATTTCATAGATGAATGTGGAAAAAAAGTTCACTTCGTACTCACCACTTTCACTTGAAATAAGAATTTTCGAAGTTAAATAAGTAAGTCCTATAATCGACTGATTTGACTCATTTGTAGGGCATCCTAAGAATGAAGATCGCAGGATGTCAGAAAATAAAGTCCTTCGTACGTCCTGAAATGTTGCAGTTTACTTCAGGCTATCCGGAGGACAATAATAAAATTTGTACTTGGGACGTCCTATGTGATGCTCCTTAGGATGACCTCATGTCATCGAATTTTACAGTACACCATGACATAATTTAAAAAAATATTTCGGACAAACATAAGCTTGTTTTGTATTTATTTGGTTTTTAAAATTAGTTGTAGAGCTACTTTGAGCTTCCCATTTCATATTTAATTGTAAAATTAAAACAAAATTGTATTTTTTCAAGGAAATTTTTTCCTTCAAAAATTTGCAGCATATTTTTAAGTTTAGTTAGTTTAAATATTATTTTCATGCTTCGTATAAGTTTTGCGCATCATATTTTACCGTCATTGGTAGTAAATTTCATTGAGAAAATAAAAAATAAAATTTTCCCTACAACTTGAAAATAATGTCCTAAAAACAATTGATTTTGTTGAGACTTGGGACATCCTTAGAGATAAGTTCCCAGGACATCTGGAAAAAAGTCCGTGGTACGTCCTGAAAGGATGCGGATCACTTTTGGTCATCCTAAGACCTAAAAAAAAATAGTCCATGGGAGGTCCTGTGAGGCGCATCTAAGGATCGCCAAATTTCATCGATTTTGACATCGGACCAGATTCGGACGTTCAGGACATAAAATTAACGTCCATTGGACGTTTCGTGCTGTCTGGGTAGTGGTGCATTTGTGCGAATGAACATAAAAAAAAAAACTTAAAATGTATTCACTATAAGAAGTATGATTTTAACACGGACTTTAAATACAAGCATCCGTTCTTTTGAGTTTTCAAAACCATTGGGCGTTTAATTGCGTTTTTTTTTTTCTTTTAAATTATTTTGAAATTGGTACTTGACAATTTTTTTTTCAATTTGATAAATTTAGATTGATGTGTCATTTATAAGTAAATAAAAGCTGGGCTGTAATGTGTAAAAAGTCTGGATTTGAAATGCCATATTTTCTTTCTTTTACTTTATTTTTGCTTAATGCTTAAAAACAGAGATCCCCTCCCCACTTCGCAGTTAGAATCTCACCCTGCAAAGTTTAAAATGTTGTTGCTTTCCAAAATGGGAAAAGTTGTGTCCATAAATGGACGCACGCACTGTCTCTGCTGCAGTTCTGATGTTTCGGACAATTAATCAAAGCAAAATATCCTCGGATGTTCCAAAGCGTTCGACTGGGGCTTGAACCGCGTGAGCAGATGGCACCGGCATTTAGGAACAAATTATTTCGAATCGATAATGGGAGAAGATTCGTCACGGTGAAATACTAATGAAAAAATCAAAGCTATCAGTGCTTGGATGACGCGGTTAAACGGTTAATTTCAAAGTAACACTTCGCCTCTTTTCTTGCTGAATTAATGGATACATTTTAGAAATTATTTCAAAGTAAGTTCTTATTTTATCGTATTTTATATACCAGTTTTAGTCAAGTTAGAGTGACCTCCGTGGTCCTTTAAATACTTTTGGTGCACAATCAACTTGATTCAAACGATGCACCGCATTTGTTAGGAAAATTATTTTTTTAATGCAATAAATTCTTATTTATCCATTTATTGATAGAGATTAATTTACTTTTACGAATTGGTATTTCTTCCCAGGGAAAAAATCATAGTTTTAAGTTGAAATGTGACCACCTTCCTTCTAGAGGATTACATTCCCGTATCAGCGGCACAGCGAGAATTTGCTATGAATAAGGGTCCCATTTATTTTCGCATAAGCACATAGACAGATGTAGATGTGGATAAATATGTATATAGATAGATAGATAGAGATGTACAGATATGTAGACAGATATATAGATAGAGATATACATATATTGTAGACAGATATATAGATAGAGATATACAGATTTGAAAACATATATCGATAGATAGATGGAGATATACAGATATGTAGACATATATCGATAGATAGATAGAGATATACAGATATGTAGACAGATATATAGATAGATAGAGATATATAGATATGAAGACAGATATATAGATAGATAGATCGATAGAGATAGACAGATATGTAGACAGACAGGACGGACAAACGGACAGACGACAGACATATTGATATAGATAGATGGGTGCAGAGTAATTGACACATGTATAAATTTATTTTTTCGAAAGGAAAGTTATTGATTGACGTTGCAAGTTTCGTTTTTACGTGAAAGGTGTTGTAATACCTGATCCCCCTCCTCACTCTGCCACTGATCCGTTTTAGAAAACTTCTTAGTTTTGAAAAGATACTTTTCTCTTCGGTTTGTGTCTTGAAATCCCGAATTTCAACCATAGAAAGAAAGAGGGAAAACGTTAACACGATCCAAAACTTTACCAAGTTCGCTTTCCGTAATTCATTTTAAACAGGTTCGAATCCTGCCCGATTCAGTTGGTAGACGGAACGCTCTCATCATCAATCATCGGCGTCTCATTTGAATCAAATAGCAACCCTAGACCCCATCATCAGTTTGTTTTTCGGATAGAAAATCCCACTCGCGCTAAACTGAAGATGCTCCCCACATGATCACAGCACAACTCATTTGTTATCCGGTTTGCATTTCCTTCTGATATAATCATAGGTGTGACCGCGCTTTGTTTTCCTCTTTATTTCTACGGCGATATGTAACAAAGAGAAAGTCTTCAAGTTTCTCTACTTAGATTTTTTTCCCGCAGTGAATGTGTTAAAATTCAAGCAAAAGTAAACGTAATAATATGAATCATACTTTAGTTTCATAGCTGTATTTTGAAAAGAGTCTTCAAGTTTCATATAGCAGACTTTTTTTTCTTCTTTAAAATAAGTGTGTTAAGATTTACTCCAAAAGTAAACCTAACAATAGAAATCATCCTTCTATAAGTGGGAGTTCTTAAGTTTATTTTTTCTTATGTTTTGTTTCTTTAGGAAATGCAGCAAAATTAAAAAAAGAGAGAGAGAGAGAAAGAAACAAGCAGATAAAAAAAATTCAACCATAGGAATCCCTCTTTTTTATTTTCTCGTGAAAAAGGTTAATATTCATTACAATGAAATATTTTCATCAACTCTCTGCAAAAGCTCGAAATCGAAAAGTTGCATGCTGCTTATGGACCAAACATGTCTGAAAGAACTAATAAGGTGAAGATTTAATCTCAGAGAAATTAACGTTCATTACAATAAAATATTCCCATCGACTCCCCGTAAAATCTCGATTTAAATTCAGAGAATAAAGCCTAATGAATCATAAAATATCTTCGGAGGGACATATCCCTCCCCATCAAGATTCCTTTCTGCCGTAATGGTTCCTAGATATGCCACTTCCCGAATCCCTCCGAATTCGGCCGGAGAGACAGGGGGTGGTATCGAAAGGGAATGGAAAACAAGGTCACAGGGGCGTGAAATAAAATCTGATCTCTTGTGACAGCCCTGCCCCTTCCCAAGTTGGCAAATTGCTTTTGCAAATCACTCCCGGGGAGGTCTCGGATCATTCTTGAGGCTTGGAGAGAAAATGGCGGCTGACGTATGCTTCGGATTCGGAAGTGTTATCGCTCGCTCTCTTTATTTTCAGATTTTTCGTGAGAGCTAGTGAGGAAATCGTTATTCGAAAATGTCTTTTTCTGGATCCATTTCCAAGTGGATTTTGGATGGATGGTACTCGGAGTTGAAAAAACAAGAATCATCTTTAGAGGAATTTAAATAATGTATTCATTATTGCACTACAAAAAAAAAGCTGTTGTTTTCACAGTATAATACTGGCAGCAGAAGTTACAACTCAAAACTAACAGCACATTAATAAAATAAAAATTGACTATCTTACAGTTTATTACTATAAAACTAGCACTTTTAGTTTACTACTGTAAAATTAGGAAATTTACCACAAAATTAGCTTCATTATACTGTAAAAACAACAGTATCATACTGGCAGCAGAGGTTCCGGTTTAAAACTGTAAAATGCACTGTAATAAACTGTAAAATTGGTAATTTTACAGTTGACTACTGTAAAAATAGCAAATTTACAGTTTATTACTGTAAAATTTCTGTAAAATTAGCTGTATTATACTGGAAAAACAGCATCTATTTTTTAGTGTGTGCGTCGAAATAAGTAGGGTCAGTTGGAGAAAATGGAAGGAAACTCTTTCCACGTTCATGGTAATTATTGGAACTAAATTGTTGGGGAGTGAAGACTGGGTAACATAGAAAAGAAATTCCGAGAGTTTAGTATGTATGTTTCCAAATAATTGTGGTGGCGTCATGATTGTTTGAGGATGACAATTTGATTTTTTTACTTTCTTCTATATCTAATATATAGAAGAAAGTATTGGTTTCGTGAAAATTTTCGAATGTCGAATTTTGACGGATTTGCACGTTTTGAGGTGCGCTGAGTCCATTTCGAACATTTTTGGAAAATGTCTGTCTGTGTGTCTGTGTGTGTGTGAGTCTGTATGTGTGTGACCAGTTTTTGTGGCCGCGCTAGAGCAAAAACTACTGAATGAAATCGAACAAAATTTTTTGCACATATGTACCACCATGTTAACTGGTGCACCTGACTTTGTTTAGCGAATTCCTCCAAGGGGGGTGGAGCAATCGCACGTGTTCTGCTCGGGGGTGATTGCTATATCTCAGGAAGTAACCGGCAGAATCAAACGAAAATTGTTCCATAGGTAGACCCTACTGAGTACAGGTGCTGATTCAATTTGTTTGTCAATATCTCGAAGGGGGGTGGAGCAATCGCACGTGTTCTTCGCGGGGGTGACTGCTATATCTCAGGAAGTAACCGGCGGAATTAAACGAAAATTGGTCCATAGGTAGACCCTACTGAGTACAGGTGCTGATTCAATTTGTTTGTCGATATCTCGAAAGGGGGTGGAGCAATCGCACGTGTTCTGCGCGAGGGTGACTGCTATATCTCAGGAAGTAACCGGCGGAATCAAACGAAAATTGGTCCATAGGTAGACCCTATTGAGTACAGGTGCTGATTCAATTTTTGTGTCAATATCTCAAAGGGGGGTGGAGCAATCAAAAGTGCTTATTTTGTCATTGCACCTACTGTATCTCGGGAAATATTGCTGCGATTTGAATGAAATTTGGAATAACACTAACCCAATATGGAAGCAAGCATCGTTTAAATTTTGGCGCCAATCGCCCCAGGGGGAGGGTGGGGTGATTTTTGCGCTTAGTCAACAATGCGAAAAATTAATTCATTAAAAAATCGCTTTCACGCTATTTAATTATCAAAACAGCTGAAAACTTTCAATGATTTGAAATTTTTAACTGTTGCCAATTTCTTTTTACTAACAAATAAAATGTTTGCAATTAATCTAAACAAGGCTTTTGCAATGATTTCCAATTTCGCTCATTGATTCTGCATTTGCAGGGTTATGACGATAATTGGGAAATTGTAGCTGTCTCCAATTACTCGGGCGAGTACGTATTTTATTTTGTAACCGGAATTCATAAGATAGATATAGAAGAAAGTTTCGTGACGGCCACGGCAGCTAGTTTTATTTAGTAATCTTACATGCTTCTCTTCACCAGGTCTACGAATGCGAAGTAACTAGGTTTAACTTTAGTTGAGCTGAAGTTATCCTAACAGCTTTGTGTAGTGTAGGTAGCTCAGATCCTAATCACAACATTACAATTCTACCAAGTTAGGTTTTCCAACTATAGCCATGGGGATTGTTACTAAATTGTTGTTCATTGAAATAGGGAAAGTTGCTGAAAACATTAGTTGTGAGTTTTACCTTTCAGTTTTGCTTTGCTTTTTTAATGTGCGATTTCGGTGTTTCTATTCACTGATTAAATACTGTACTCTGAGGTAAATGGAAATAGCTAATATTTTCACTGTTCCAATTTTTTGTAAGATTAAATGTGTATGTAAATTACACCTTTGTGCATATGGCAAGGGCCGTGGTGGCCCGATCGGTAAGGCATCGGACTCGTGTCCGAAAGGACCCGGGTTCGATCCCAGCCGATCAAAGATCCACCGTCTTGATTAATGGTGACTGGGAGGCGTTAAAAATGTCGTGGTCACAAAGTCCTCCAAGTGAAACGATACCTCTGGGGGTGCTAGGGCCTATGGTTTGCTCGACCCTAGGTTCTGGTTCAAAATTAAAAACAGAGCGCTCTTCAGGGCCCTATCCCGGTTAAACCACTAAACTGGTAGGTACGGGGGACCCTGGAGGGTGAAATGAAATGTGTGTATGGCACAGTTTGATAATTGTTGATGTAGAACTTCTTAAGTTTCTAAATGGAACGAATGCAGTCCGATTATTTTCCTATATCAACCTCGTGAAGACCAAATGGGGTGTTTGCATCTGCCCCATAGTCTCGGGGATTAAAAGAAACACTAAAGAAAACATGATTTCGTTCTCTAAATAACCATCAAAACAATTTTTATACTCATGCATACATTTCATTCCGGGCTATACGCAGTTACTCTGCCTTTAATCCTTACTAGCTACAATCTAAAGAAATTTGAGTTCTCAAGTGACATTAGTAAAAGAATAAATAAGAGATAAATGTGGACGCCATCTTTGATGGTTTTATAAAACTAGAATTGCTTCCATTTCTCCGTTTGACCGTGTCCATAGTCTTTCTCTTTACCTTTCGACTTCTATCTAGCGAAAGGGGGTAGAAGAAATATGTGCTGTTGTGCTGACATGGGTAAAGAACATTCAAGTAATTCTTCTTCAAAACTTTAGACATAGCTGTAACCTCCGTGAATTTGATGTAATTTCAGATCAGTTAAACTGAGATTTAAGGGGAAAAAAGTCTTCTTTATTCCTTTTTCCGTGGTTGGAGACTTATACTTTCTTACGAGATTTAATACTTTTCTAACTATACAGTGAAAAATAAAATATAAACAATGTGTATCATAAAACGCATTTCAATTTATCTTTTCCATCTCTTGAACAAGGCTCTCCGTTTTCTTACTTCACTCGCTGTGGTTATTCATAAAAAAAACAAGGATTTTAAAAACCACTTTAAATAAATTACTCCCTTCCGACATATTAAACGCATTTTAACTTTTAATTCCATTCTGAGTGTCTATCTCGGGTCGCGTAATAAAGCCATACATTTTAAAATCCCTAATGCCTGCAATATTTTTTCGTGCGTTTATACGTGTACTTGCGTATGAATTACCTTTTACCAGCCATTACGCTTAAAGTCCTAAACCATAAAGCCATTACAATAAATCACTTTTTTTTTCTCCTCCCATTCTAATGCCACGGAAAAAGAAAATTTCCCCAAAAATTGCGCACGTGCATTTCATATAAATTCTCCGTGGTCTTACTTATTTTTATCCCTCAGAATGAGAATCGGGGCTAAAAACTAGCTTCAAGAATTCCTGAGGATGAAGAAATTTAAATATAGTTATTGAGAAGTTTGTGGTGGAAAACATAATTTTCGGAAAGTTAGGGAAACTACCTCGCTGGATTAAGAAGTTGGTTTTACATGGATAAGCTCTTTTTACCGACATTTTGAGCTGGGGGAAAAATAAGGGTTAACTTTATGATCGAAATAGCGATCGCAATTCGTGAATATTTTTATAAAAATGTGAAATTTACGATGAAAATGATGCGAAAATGTAGTTTAAAAACCCATTAAGTTTTCTAGAATATCAATGTTGTCTCAGCTTTGTTATGTAAATTGAAAATGTTTTCCGTTGTTGAGGAATTCTTTGTTATTCGAAAATTTAAATATTTATACAGAATGCGAATTTTTCTGAATAGAATTATCAAATACTAATGAATGATAGAACGATGGCTAACACACACTGAGTAATTATTTTAATAATTTAATTATATCGTAGGATTAGTGCTACAACTAGGCAACTGCTACTCGGCTCTTTTATCACCCTGTTTCGAGGAAAACTCGACAAATCAATGTTTTTTCACGATATTTAGAGAATGTGAAGCTTTGATTTAAATAATATAAAACTCCCATTTTTATATATTCCTTTACTGGAAATATTTATGTCATTCTTCGAATAAATTTTTTTAGCCGAAGTGAAACATTCTCTTTTCTTCCAAATTTATAGTTATCTCTATTTAGGACAAACCAAACCTGGCAGTGCCGTTTGACTAATGTTATGTTTTATTTTGGATCTACGTAGCCTTCAAAAAGCTGTCACATTAGGTTGCCCTAACTACAGTTGTAGTACCTTGCTCACGATAAATAATTCAAGGATTTTTATAAGCCACTGTTAAGCCTGAGAGCTCCAATATTGAGTTTTCAGCAAACATTTTATGCAGTCTCACAAAGGTTAATGAAATATGCAAAATAATTTTACTTTATCCTAAAAACAGAACATTACTTACTTCCCAATAAAGTGTGATTCAAGCCACACTTTATTGGGAATATTCTCTTTTTCCTTTTTTTATTATTCATTTCTTTTATGATTCTAAATTGTGTAGGTGCGTCCCCACATTTAACTAAATAGGTAGGTAATACACAACATAAAGCTATTTAAATGTATTTAGCAGTTAATTATTTTATATTTACTAGAGGCTGTGAATCGTTTTCAACATCTAAATAGTAATAAAAAGAGCTTTTCACCAAACACCGCGCTTAATTTTTCATGTATATATACTCGATCGATTTTTTTTTAATTCATTCTTTAACTTTTCATTGCGACTGCTTCCCTCATAAGCAGTATTTTAATCGAATAATAGCATCTTGTTTTTTTCTTTCTCTATACTAAAAGTTTCTGCTTTGTGTAATACTCTTTTCAAATGTAATGATGAACGTAACTAGAAAAGAAAACTGATTAAAAAGCATTTAAAACTAATGTGTAATATAATTCCAGATACAATTATAAAGTAAGAGATAGTATTTCTTCACTACGAATTTTCATTCAGACAAGAGTAACGTTCCTTTGCAAGAACAAAATTATTTTTGTTGCTTTAATTGGAAGAGAGATGTGATTTCCTCTTTTTGCGATTTTTTCTTTATTTCTTTCCTTTCCTTTTATTACAGAAAAGCATTTAGAAACAAGTAACCAAAATGATTCTACACATTTTTAACTAAAAGGGTCCTTTGTAGAAGTTTTTTTTTAACTTAAACATCGGAATCGAGCTTCATTATAACATTTGAATTTGTGAGACTTTAATTTTTTCAACATTCTAAGATAATTTCATAAATTTCTTAAGTTCAGTTTCGTAACGCATAATTTATATGCTTTTTCGTGCGTGTACGCTATTATAAGCTATTATGTATGATGAAAACTGGAATAACTTGTTTTTCTTTAGCTGATTCTGAACTAATCATAGTATATGTGTATGTATCATTCTGAATGACTTTATTTCTCTTCATGAGTAAGTTACAAAGAGTGCTGTAGTTAAGGAGGGAGAAAAGCAAAATAGTTTCCCCTTTTTACTGAACATTGTGTCAATGTAATGTAAATTGGTTTCAAATCACCTTTTTTTTTTAATTTTTTTAGGTACGTTTCCAAGCCCCAATGTGAGTTTCCGAAACATTTTTTAATTCTCCAGTTGCAGCATACAGTGTTGGGACAAAGGATCTCTTACAAGAAAGCCTTTTTTCAGGGCCATCATTTCAAGCTTTTCCAGGGGAGAGGCAAAGGGTCCAAACACAATGCGATTTCATCGGAAAACATCAAAATCCACGTGTCAGTACATTGTCATATGTTAATACATTGCTCAAAGTCAGGGGGTGGTCAATTTACCCCCCTGCCCCCCTAAATGACGGGCCTTACAACCTTTTTTTCATTACAAAGGAGGGGGGCTTCGATTTGAAAAAATGCTCGATAATTTTTTTGCCGTATTTTTTTTTTTTTGGCCTCGGCTCCCTGTAGCTACGAAAACACATGTTTGCATTTATCTGCAAATTTGTGCGATTTAGCAGTGCAATATCCCCCCCCCCTTTTTTTATATTATGCTAATTATTACTTAAATGTTCGTAAAAATTCAAAAGTCTAAATAACGACTTCTGCGCAACTACAAAAATACAGACACATCCATTTACTCTTAGATTTTAACTCATCTTCGTACGGCACTTAAACCATTCACATTAGTTGGCATGAATGAACTTTTTTCATTACTACCGAAAAAAGGGAAAACTGCTTTTAACCCGAGCACCCTGCTCCAGATTGCCACAATGAAAGTTGCCTCCCTAAGTGTTCACAATAACAGAACCCGAAGCACACATACACACTCTTTAGAATCTGCGAGATCTCATCGGTTGCGGAGATTAACACGAGACATGATGCCCCGTCTCCCCCCTTTGAAGTTAATTCCGCTAAATTTAATGGGATTTCCCTTCTTGCGCCATTCATAGCCAAGGGGGCATCCTCATGCATTTACGCGGTGTTGAAAAGACACAAGGGTTAATGCGTCGATCACGAGGGGGGAGGGGCGGTAATTGCTGATGTCGAGGCCTACCCCCGGGGTTGTTGTTGTCTCCCGTTTTGCTCGCATTACGGACAATTAACCCGAGCTCTCTATTTTTGCGCATCCATTGATTCACTGAGAGAACTGAGGAAGAGTCTTCGTTCTCTCAGAGAGAGAGATAGAGAGGAGGAGGAGGAGGAAGATGACTCCAGACACAGTTGGAGAAATCAGAACAGCCTCTGGGAAAGCGTTGATTCAGTTGCGTGTGTCTCTTCATTTTATTCCAATTCACTTATATGCAAAGGAGATTATTCTTCGATTCTTGTGTCGGGTGTAGCTTCTGTGATGAGTTTGAAATATCCAGTCAAAATTTTGCTGCTCTGCTTAAATGGCCTACATAGGTATTTCTTGCAAGTTTTTAGCATGCGTTCGATTGTGAGCAGTTTAATTTTATCGTTTTTATTATTCTTTAAGAAGTAAAGTTCATCTGAATTATTTTTGAATCTAAATTTAGCCACCATTGTCTATAAAAATACAAGTTACATTGTTAGTTCTTAAACATAAGTTTTACCAGTTTCCACTTATCTTAGACAATTATTGAGATTGTATCGTGAGAACAATTTAAGAGTTATATAACTGTAATGAGATCTTGGTTACATTCACCTAGCAAGAACTTGAAAAAGTTTGTCAAAAGGTCACCTTGAAACTACAGTTTAAACTTTTCTGCCGGATTTCAGCGCAAAACCTTAAAAGCATCAAACAATGTTTAAAACTTAGAAATTTTAGTTTGAACTTTCCTTAAGAGTTTCAAATTCTTAGCAGTGAAACGCTAAAAAAAAAAATTATGATCCAGAACATTACAAAAAATAACATCATGCTCGACATGTGTGCCGCTGAAAATTCAATTAAAATCCTTATTGTACAAATTTTAGTGGGTATGGGGCCCAATTTAGAGTCAGTTTTAATTCAGAAATAGCAGGCGATTTGAAAAATAAGCTTCTGCGTAACGATTCTTGATGAAGTTCAATTATTATTTCAAAACGAGTTTTAAAAATATAAATACAATAAAATATTACTTCCCAGTGAATCTCATTACAAGTCTCCAACTGGTAACTATCTCATTTTATTTTACTCGTATGTAAGTGCAAAGTTCCGACAATTTTTACATATGGTCTTCTAATGTGTTTTTTCAATCGATTTTGATGTTTAAAACGGACTATCAAAGATCTTGAAACCTTTTCAAGGAGTCCAGTAGCTTGGAGGGAGGGCTTAGCGATAGTAGACCATACAGTAGATCTATAAAATAAGTACCAATCGGGCTTGGGAGCTAAAAATTGGAGGTTCCACTGACCGCAGGCCTTTACCTCTGTGGTCTTATGAGTTTGACTATTTTTTACGCTAAAAGGATTTCCTTTAAATTTAAGTAACGAATAGAAACACAAAGATAACAGCAGATATAATATAACGTTGAAAAGCACAAATCCATAAGCTCACAGTTTTGCATTGAAAAAGGCATTCCTTGTAACGCCGAAACACGTGTCTGCAGTATTCCTGCGCATTTGTACTTTTTAAAATTGCATTAAATCTGCTGTAATTTTCATGCACAAAGGTATTTATCTATTTCAACACAAAGATAGGTTGTCCAAAAAAAATCTCAAGGCTAATGAGGCTTCCCCGAAAAACGTGTCTGCAGTTTGCAATTTAGTGCGATCTAAATTTGCAATATTTTCATTTATTTTTCTGCACTAAGGTATTTTTTTATTTCTTAATAATTAGCATGTTAATTAGATACACATAAAACTCCACTCCCTCTTACTCGAGGAAGAGTATCTTTGAATTTTTCAGGCTGTCCTACAAACCAGAAGCGAGAGTATATTGAATAAAATCCAACGATTGCACTGAAAATTTCCACAGGGCAATATTTTAAGCTGGTAAGTTTACCAAACAATGGTTCAATTGGTTTTTCGTGATCCCATCTTTTAGAACGATCTCAGTCACCAAATAACTATCCATAGCCTTTCGTACCGAAAGAAAAGGTCTTTATTAGATAGGCCTTTCCAACAAGGCAATGAAATCTCCTTGCAGTTTAAAATTATTAACCTCTCTTCATTACTGAGATATTTTTATTGTGTGTTTCGCTTGATTTTCGCCTCCTAAAGTGACAATGGCAGAGAAAAGTTTGAATACCAATTTCCACTTTTGTTTTTTTTTTTTTTTTTTCTTTATTATTATTATTTTCGTAGCAATGGAAGAAAATTTACAGTGAACTCTCACTTATACGTCGCCTCATTTATGTGACTTTTTCACTTATGCGACGATTTTGAATGGTCCCAGCACATTCCATAGCAAAATAATGATAGTATCATTCGTTTATACGACGCTCTAAAGATAAATATTTCACTTATGCGCCAAATTTTCACTAAAATGTGAAAAAAATAATTTATTTTCTTTAAAAAATAAGAATTTTTCTTCACTTTCCTGTTAAATCTTTCGCCTTTATTGCTCACGGAAGGCATTTTTCCGCATGAACTAGAGTTCAGAGAGGGACAATTATCTATTATGCATCTTTTTAAAGGAAACAGTTTGTAATTAAATATGCTACAATTTTTGTTTTCTCTTTATCATTGTAGTTAAGTTACAGTAATTGCCAAACCATTGTAATATGTCCCTTTTCTATAGAAACATTTTTATTCATTCTCTCATTAGAAGCTACGTTGCGTTTTAGTCCTTTGAATAGGCTTGTTCACTTATACGTCTCTCTCACTTAAGCGCCTTTTTCTGTTGGTCCCTTGGGCCGACGTACAAGTGAGAGTTCACTGTATTTCTAGATTCAAATACCCCGCAAATACATCTGAAACCTTTTAGTTCGTAGATAAAATGCCTATAGGGAAAGTCCATATCCATAGTATCTCCATTCTTATAAAATTGTTTTTTAAAAAACTTTCTTACCTTTGAATTGAAAATAATAATGACAATTTCTGTGACTAATATAATTGGAATGTTATAACTCAGTGGGTAATGGAAATGAACACGAAAAACTGAATTATTTTAAAAGAGTAACTACCAGGCCAGCAATAATTGAGGGAGGGGGGGGGGGGACATATAGCATCGATTGAAAAACTTATAGTTTTATACAAATGGTGTGAAACTATAACATATATAAACGATTTCAATAAATACTTTTCTTTCTCGGGGGTACTTCTCTACGACTAAATAATAGCGGTTTATTTTTTCAGATTCATCTATTTACTGCTCCATTCACTGCATTTGTCGGTAATTTTCCTTCAGAAATGATGACGCTGATTAAAACACGTGGTCATTTTGTGGCAATTCATCTGCATTTTGAATCACTGACGTTCGGATATCATTCGAATTTCATTATGTTCTGGCAGAAACACAAAATTAGTTTGACATTAATAAGCCTTTGATGCTTCATCTTCGCGACTAATCATATATATACTCACACAAATGGGAATTTGATGAACATGTAAACTTAAAAACCAATTTTGTTTTCGTTTAGTCAACTTAATATTAAGAAGCAACTGCATTTTCCTTGCATACTATGATACTTACAGCCTTTTAATAAAACATATACCAGAAATTCCTCCATTCTTACGATGTTACATTTCAATACGAATTCCGGGCTTAATATTTTGGATAACATCCTCCGAAATAACGT
Organism: Uloborus plumipes; assembly: GCA_038373865.1. Classification (NCBI taxonomy): domain Eukaryota; kingdom Metazoa; phylum Arthropoda; class Arachnida; order Araneae; family Uloboridae; genus Uloborus; species Uloborus plumipes. The sequence goes on from JAXGGA010011406.1 coordinate 17,009, forward strand.
ATGGTATGTCCTTTTTTAATCATCTCTGCAATTTTCGTCGAAAAACTTCAGAATCTAATTTGTTATCTTAAGTATGATTACCGCTACCTTTCCAAAATATTAAGAACTAATGATCATTTTCGCAAACTTACATGCAATATTTTACGCTAGTCGGAGTTTTTTTTTTTTTTTTCATGTTGGTATTTTTTTATAACCAAAAATGAAAAGCAAATTTGTATCTCCCACGTTTATTTATTTACTTTTTTTCAGAAGAGTAAAAAAAGAAACTCAAACAAATTGAAATGCAACATCTGTTGCCATGTGCCTTTCCGTGTTACCGTTACGCTTTTACTTTTTTTTCTCTTTTGGTTTAAAGTCTGAGTTTGCCCTAAAGCACCCAAGAGTCCATTAGCGTGCAAATTATGTCATTAATAGCGTTTTTACGCTGCTGTGGTGAATTATCTTGAAGTAATGATTTCCGACTCATTGGAACTTCATCCTTCTAACATTTCACTCAGTTGCCTTCCCAACATCTGGGCTGCAGAGATTTATTCAGTGGTTACGATTTTAGATGCTGTACCGAATCTCGAAGATGTTTCACATATCATTGGAATTGTTGCATTCTTTTGCAATGAAAGCATTCTTTTTATTTTCCCTTTTTTAAGAACTGACGATTAAATTGCAGTTTTAAATTTCTCCAATTTTCTTGTTTAGAATAGGAAATGCATCAATAGATATAGCTCATTGAAATTATTCTGCTGCTTTTGAATTAACCATCAACATTTTATTGGCTTGAAAAAACTATATATATTTTGTGAAATTTTACATCTGTTTAAACAGAATGATTTTTTTATTCTTCAGAAAGATTTTAAATGTTTTATATCCCTTGAATATATAGTGTGATTTGGCACATAATTACTCTATAAAACATCATTTCAGCACTGCTGTGTTTCCTTTACTACTTTAACTATTTAAATTTGACCCAGAAATGTAATTGCAATGAACAGTTGGTACTCTTTCTACTACAATGTGGGTCCATATAGAATAGCTTCCCATGATACATCTGCTCATTAAAAGAGACATTGAAAATGTAGTTACAATCTGAACAATGTTGTCTATCTCACTGAGATGAGCCATACTGCAGTGCCAAGCGCCAAAAGTGGTATCTTCAGTAGAGTTCAAACTGAGATATAACCCTTTAAAGTTTTGCGCCACCATGTAATTGATTCAGATGAAAATTTTTCAGGATTTTTTAAAAAAATATTTTCCGTTCTCAAATGACCATATAATTTCGTATTTAGATAAAATACGTCACAAAGAGACACCTGATGGCGATAACTCAATTTTGTTAAATTGTGCAGATACGACTTTTGTGCTTAGTACGGTAGTATGGTTTAAGAGAGAAAAACATAGGCAGCTCAGAGGTGAAAGCATCATTAACTGTCAGGTGGATGTTAGTGCTACGGGAAAAATCGTTTGCAGAACTAAAAGGGATCCTGAAATAGAACTACTGTCTAACATCTTTTCGTGAAACCTCCGTCGTATCTGCGCACGCGCCAAGTCTCTTCAGACTGTCTCGAAATAGGGGGGAAATGCAATGAGGAAGTAGCAAGCGAGAAAAACTGAAGGCATCGGGAAGTGCGCATCCTAAACTTATCTCCCCTTTTTCAAATGGAAGCATCCGTGGCTGCCAGGCGCACAAAACGCAAAGAGACGGTAACATTCAACAGGAAGTAAGAAGCGAAAGCACCGGCAAGTGCGTCTCCTTATCCTATCACCCCTTTTTCAAATGGAAGCGATCGTGACTGCCAGGCGCGCAATACGCAGGCAGACAGTAATGGTAATTTTCTGGCCGGGACAAGTCAAGAAAATTCAGGAACTAAGGAATTGCTTCACAATCCAACTTTCGTAGTATCCGCATTACAGTTTGTGTGGCATGAATATGTATGCTTTCTTGCAAGGGAAAAAAATTGAAGGGACAAGTGGATAATGGTGATATGTGATAATTTTTTTAATTTCTGAAAAAAAAAAAAGCTTTCAAAAATAAAAAAAATGCATTATTTTTTTTTTTTTAAGTAAGTTTTTCAAAAATTGTCATACATCACCTTTATCCACTTGGCCCTTCAATTGTATTGGCGAATACCAGTTGTTACAACATTAGTTGCAGAATGCATTTGTTGTATAATGCATCAGCAATATCTTTCTAAAGTCTTGGTAAGAAACTCTGTGTGTCTACTAGTTAATGTAAGTACAACAAGTAAATGAAAACAAGTTAAAAAAATTTCTAATGGCTAGTTAACAAGAAAATGAAAGTATAGTTTTGTCATGTGCAATAAAAGTACTCGTTTTTTACAGTCAGTGGAATAGCTAGCACGGATGTCACCCAACCCCTTCCCGCCCTCCATCGGCAACTAATCACCAAAAAAAAAAAAAAAAAACTTTTTTGTGTTTTGTGTAAATATATCATTCATACAGTTTCATTAACTAGCCATTAGAACCTAATTGATGACAAAGACATTGCTAATGGATTACGCTGTTATAGCCAATTAGCAAATATTTTAAACGAAATTAATTTTCATTACGGAAAGTCAGTGAGTATTTAGGTACATCTTAGTGTATTAGTAATGTAGATTAACTCCCTGATTATTTACCCCTACGTTATAATATAACACAAGGTAGGTAAATTGGATCTTCCACGTTAATGTTATGTTTTTTTTTTTTCATAATTACATCCAAAACCATTATTCCTACCGCCTTCTCCAATATGTTCATGAAATAAGTTTGGAAAGAAACTGCAGCATTTTTAATTAAAACTTTTCTACTGAAAGAAAAAGTTGGCCCAATACTCGAAGCATATTCTTCACTTTCCCATGGGCATATATGGACAAAAATAACAGATTATGGTTCATAATATATACAGATAAAAAGCGGCTTCGCTCTCTAAGGGGAACAAAATCCCTAAGTGAAAGTCCCTAAGGGGAATCAAGACGATGGGTTAAAACCTGCACGTGCGCAGTATACGAAGGACCAATGAGGACTTGACTGCAACATAAGGGAAATACGTGGCCTGGATTACGTATGAGAGGGATTTTTATTTCTCCGACTTCAGCTATCCCAAAAAGGAGATTCTGTCTTTTATTTTTGATCTCCTTTCGCGTTCTTTGCGAGAGGAAATAGAAAAAGTCGCCAGACAGAAAATGGGGGAAAAACTCCGGAACCAGGAATTGTAAAATGGTGGGAAATCAAATGAATTCAATAGAGAGGAAGAAATGTGCCAGCTGAAATGACAAAAAATGACACTGTCTTGGGAAATCCTTTTTCATAGTACAATTTGCCGGCTTATGTACTGATACAAAATGAAACCTTTTCGCGCCCTTTCGAATTCTGTATTTCCTTAGACAAATGCAACGCAGAGTGCGGACTTGGAGTTTGGGAAAGGAAAGTCAAGTCGATGTATTGTCAATTGGTTTCTGTATTATTTTGCTGACTAAACTCTCCCTCAGATCTTTTAATGTATACTGCTGTTCTCATTCATAATTTTTTTTTATGATAGCACTCTTGCTTCAGTGCCAAAGCTCATAAAATGTTTAATGTAAAGTGGTTAATCCTTCCGAGTTGAAAGAAGAGGGAAATATCCATAACGTGGAACATGCCAAATTGATGGGAATCTCATTTCTGAAATTATTATTTGGAGTAAGAAATTATATATATATTTCAAAAAAAGTCGCTGATAAATGATCATTACAAATAGTCTCCAAATTGCTGAAGATTTTATTCTTACAATCATTCAATATCTGGTTATCCGATTATGCAAATTGCTAAACATGTTCATCATTGCTAAATAATGTCTTGAATGAGTAAATTCAAACCCTGTGTATGACATTTAATTATAAATAAAAATATAAAGGTGAAAGATTGAATTTTAAACATGTGTAATTTGATTAATTAAAATGTAGCTTACCTGCAGTAAAATAAAAAATATAAAATCACTAAAAAACATTGTCAAAGACAGAAGCTCTATTAGGGGAGAGTTTGACGAGTTAATCCATTAGAGCTCTTGGTTTTAAGCTATATGGGACAATTCTAGTATGATAAGTTTATTTATTTGTATGAAAGAACTGTTTTGACCTCACCCAAATCCGTCATTTCAAGTTTCTGGAAAGGGGGGGGGGGAGGTCAAAGTGTGCAAACATTTTAGAATTTCATCGGAAAACAACAAAAACTATGCACACTTATATGTAAACTAGCAGAACCCGGCAGACGTTGTTCTGCTTAGATGTATATTTCGTCTTCACGTGGTGTTTTGGATGTAAAAATCTATAAAGCGTTGTTGAAAATAGGCATGATGAAAGATTTTAAAAAATCTAAATGAAGCAAAGTTATCTTCTCATAAAGTTATTCAATTTTCAGAAAGTCTATTCAATAAGAAAGTTCATTTTCCTTTAATACTATAAAACTATGTTCTATATAGGGGACTTACCCACCATTCCGTACGTCGTTAATAATTTTTAACATTGCGGTTAATGACAAATATTACGGACTTGAAATAGCAAACACCTTAAAAAATATGGTAGCATTTGAGTACTGTCATGCAATAATATGTTTGTCTGAGAAGGAAACATATTTAATCAGGTATTTATCATACACACATAATTTTTTCTACTCCCGAAAACAAAAATAGTTGCGTAGCAACGTGCCTTGGAAAATTTCAATTATTGAAGGTTCTTGACGCTATTTAAAAAGTCGCCAATTTGGTAGCTAATTTGGGATACCTGGGGTAATTCTGAACCCCTATCCCTTCCATAAATAAAGAAACTTACGTAATCTCACTTTTGTGAAAGAGAAATTGTCGCCAAATGTTGAGGTATTCTCTATGAAGCTGATTACTTTTTTGGCAATCTGAAATCAATTTGAATATTATATTTGGCGCTAAAAGTACACCATTCCTTAAGGCGTTAAAATAATTTCCAACATTGCGGTATATCATAGCAAATAGTTTGGACATGAAAACGAACCATTGATTGGATGTTTGGCGAGAAAATATAGTAACATACTCTGATTGAAAACAGCAATAGGTATAAAGAGCAAAATAGTGTTCGCGTGGAAAATAATGCATGCCATCTAAGCCTCTACAAATCTAAAGCAGTTCCGAAGTATGAAACTGAATCTCATTTGTTTTTAAAAAAAGATTAATCTATTAATCAAATACCTTTTTTATCCTTTATACTTGAGATAGTTATTGGGAAAACTTCCATTATTGAGGGCTCTTGGCGCGATTTAAAAGATCGCCAAATTTACGGTAGCAAGCAATTCCAACTATCTGCCAGAGAGTTGAGTTGATACACTAAATACTCGATTGGATTGATGAAAGCCTTCGAAAATGGAGTTTTAAATTGAAATTACAAAGACAGAATCATGTCTAAAATTGAAATAAAAAAATAACTACCCATCGGATTTTGTTGAAACTGGTCTCTAAACCTTCCCAGTACCAAAAGGAACAAACGGTGAAAGTTTCAGTCAAATCTCCCGGGTAGTTTCTGAGATCTTAGGGAACACACACACACACACACACACCAACATTCATTTTTATATATATAGATACATTGATTTCTCAAAATCAGGAGGGGTAAATTGACCCCTGACCTCCCTCCCTTCCCCAAGTGACCAGCCTGACCTTCTTTCGATAAAAACTCTCTCTACGCTCTTGATCGAACACATTTAACTAACTAAAGCGAACGAATTGTTTAGTTGTTTCGTTTTTGAAATGTGTTAAGAGTTACTTGCAGCAATATAATTTTAAAAAAGAGAGAGAGAAGAGGGGGTGTTTGTTTAAGCACACTGAAACAAATACTTATTATGTAGCACAAATGTAAACATATATTCGTTACGATATACCTTTTTAAAATCAAATGTATCACCTCATCAACATTAAAATGAACTAAAAAAAGATGCTTGAAAGATTCAATGTGATATTTGAAAATTAAAAATACATAAAATTTAAATTGCATAACTCCAACTTAAGCATTATTCCATTCCTAATTACGGGTAAACACTTTTTGCAAGCGAGTGAACTCAGCAGAGTTGTCAACACACTTTGATAAATACGCATAAAAACTGATTTGCAATCCCGAGAAGCGGAGAATGCGACGTTGGGGAGTTTATGTGGCGTTGAAGAGCATTCAACGTATGTTTTCAATTTTTTAACGAGCGTGGTTACAGTTCCACTTCTTTCTCTTCTTTTTTTTTCTCGTCCTAAAATCTTTTGACTAATGACTACCGAGAGCTGATCTTCAAAAGCTGTTTTTTACTTCTTTCTTTTTTTTTTTTTAATTTTTGAAATTTAAAAAACCGTTTTTTTTTTTTTTTTTTTTTGTGTGTGTGTCTTAGAATGTGAATTCGGTTCTCAAGGAGACATTTTCGAAAGATTAATGTTGCAACAAAAGCGGGTGTTATTGAAATGTCTGGGTAGTTTGTCTACGTATGTGTCAAGTGTATTCTAATGGATTGCTTTCTACACTGGAAAAAATAAGTTGCTGTTTTTACAATATAATTGTTGCATCTGAGTAACACATTTTCTTATAATTTGTGGGCGATTATCTACTCGGTATCTTTAAAATATTGAAGTGGTGACATCTTCTTAGGTTATATTAAAAAGAGGTTTATTGACACTATTTACATTTTAAAGGAAAATTTCTTACAAAAATGGCCAAAAAGTTTTACAATCGATTATAGTAGACTTCATCTTAAAATATTTAACATCTTATTCTATTTTTTCATTGTTGCTAAACTCAAATCATTTTCTTCTCGAGGTGGAAAGAATGATCTTGTCTTATTTTCAAGGCTTATATTCATCAATAATGTGTACTGAAAACAGAGGTTTCAGTTTAAACTGTAAAGCGCAGTTTTGAACTGTAAAACTAGCAATTTTACAGTTTATTGCTGCAAAATTAACAATTTTACAGTTTATTACCATAAAGTTAGCTGTATTATACTGTAAAAACATGTAATACTGGCAACAGAGGTTCCAGTTTAAAACTATAAAATGCACAGTGATAAACTGTAAACTAGTCATTTTACAGTTTATTACTATAAACTAGCAATTTTACAGTTTACTACTGTAAATTTAGTAGTTTTATAGTTACTGTAAATTTAGCTGTATTATATACTGTAAAAACAACATTAATTTTTTACAGTGTAGCTCTTGCTTCAGTATGAGGTACATGAATAAATGACAAAAATAAAATGCTGTTATTGGCCCCGTCATAGAAGGAATTCAAGTCTTTGAGAAGGAATACTTTTGAAAAACTTGCTCATATTATTTTCTAGGTTTTGTTACTGAAGCAACTCTTTTCTGTCTCAGATTGGTTGATGGTGTGTTGAGATTTAATCTCGCGTTAAAATGTTTTGTCTACAGTGTTTAAAAAAATGGTTTTTCTATTACATCACTATCAACGGGAAGTATTTTTTTTGAAGGGAACTGTTTTTAATGGGGAAAACATGTATGTCTACATGTGTAGCAGTGGATAGGAGTTTATACAAAACGTTGTTAGTGCAGAATTTTCTTTCGTACTTAATCTCCTGAAACTACCCCAACCCTAACTACCCCCCTCCTTTTTCTACCTAAAGACCACCACCTCATATTTAAAGGATTCTCGCGGGCTCAGAACACTTATCAAATTTCAAAATATTTAATTTATTTTAAAAAAAATACGAGAAAATATGGAAAAGGGAAGAAAATTTAAAGCCTATAATTTTTGTTTTCATTAATTGATGCTTCTTTTATGAAATTCATCTCTTTTTCAAAAACAGATGCAATTTTACAGCAGTTAAATGTTTTTTCTTTAAATAATTACCATTTATGCCTTTGTCAGCATCATACATAAATAGCATTAAATTATTTTTTACTCTCAAAAAATATCAGCATTCATGATTATTTTTATTTAATAACGCTTTGCGTTAGCAATATTAACACACAACCTCTTACTAACGAACTGAAATAGTTCAAGTGACAAAAAAAGATGCACAGCCTAGCATATAAAAAACTCAACAAAAAAACTTCCAGAAAAAGTGGCGGAATAAAAAAAAAAAAAATGAAATCTAAAGGCGAACTGATCTTAGTGAAAAAACATAACTCCAGCGAAGGAAACAAAAGTTAAGAGGACAAGCACAATTTTGTAAGAGAATGAAAAGAAACCTACTGTTTACTTGCACAAAGAAGACGTCATTAAACTCACTGTTTAATTAACGAACGTTAAGTGAACCAAGGGCTGAGCCTGGTTTAATAAAACCAACGGCTCCCTTCTTTGTTGGCTTTAAGCTGAATAGTTTTCTTTTTTTACGTCAACTTGGAAAACCAATTTCGCCTCTCACTTGATACTTTTTCCCCCTTTTCGTTTCTTTGTCCCATTAGAAACACAATAAAGGGTGAAACATTTAAGCTTTAAGTGCAGTTGAAAAGCTGAAAAGAGTTCTAGAGAATTGGAAGAAGAGGGAGGAAAAAAATAATAGTCCTTTTAAATAGTTCTTTTCCTAGTATTTTTAACAATATTCATTACACTAAAAGTTATTGTTATTTTTCGTTTTACTCAATCAAAATAATGATTTAAAACTAATTACAGCCTTTTAAATACAAAAAAAAATACTATGGTGTATGCATTTTTGTAAAATGATGAAGATGAGTGGTGTGCATTCATTATAGCGATAAATTTAGTCTTTTTTCTTTTTAATCTGTTCAGCGTTTTGTACAATAAAAGCAGCTGATGTGTAACTTCCTTGTACGTTTGTTAACTTTTAACTAGAGATGCATCAAAAATCAGGAAACTATCCGGTATATTTTCAAAGATCCGGTTTAATCTGTAGTTATGACCCAACAAAAAAATATAAAAAAAAATCTGCTGAAAAACTGTTAAAAACCTGCCGAACATTTAAGCATATTTGGAACATTTTTCAAAAATCATTAGGTTTTGGGGGAGGTAAATATTTAAAAGAGAATCTTTCAGGCATTTTTTGAGAGGGGGGGGGGGGCAGATGAGAATTACAATCATTGTGAGTTGATAACCTCCTGCTTTTTGAAGGGTCTAAAAGTAAATTAAATAGAAGAAGTTACGGACCACGGTTTGGCAATATGAATTTAGTAAGCTGTCCAGCCGTTTGACAAAGAATGCATGAAACACATTCCGACCCTAGATGAGAATGTCACCTCGCTTTAGCGATTTCTTTCTACGTATTGAACTCTTCGGTTTGTTTCACAGAAGACCGCTTAAGTTACACAGAAGTGTTCTTAAATGTATCTATATTTATTTATTTCAGATTTCTTTGATACAATTGAAGGGCTTGGGAGATGAAGGAGTTATGTGACAAAACAGAAATTGCGAGTAATTAAAGTTCAAAGTTTTATTGTTGCAACATTTTTATTCTCTGGTTTTGTCGTTAGTGTGCGTATAAAATTGGTCTATTGACATCTACTGTTTGATGTACCTAATTTTATTTGCTTACCTGTATCCATTGCTTATCATTGTACAGAGTGTTCATTTTTTAAAATGTAACTTAGCCCCTTCATCCTCCAAGCCCTTCAATTTTAAAGGATTCAACTTAGTATCTACACAATATTATAGGTCTTGAATTCGTTACCGAACATCTGCTTTCGGTGAGGTTCGATAGACCGATCCTCGAAATCAAGACGCTGTCTTGTCATTTTGACCTACCTGTTGTCTCCGAGAAAATATACCGCAAAACCGCGAGACGACCTTGCCTCAAGTGCAGATCCAGAATTTTTTCTAGGGAAGGGCGGTTTTTCTTAATCACTTTTTACCATGCGTACTGGTTTGTACATTTTAATCACAAATGTTTCGGACTTCTATTGCGAAACATTTCCAGGGAAGAGACTCAAACCTTTTTCCTCCATCTCCACTATAACTTGTATAAAACTGCATTTTCAGAACTTCCATATTGAAAAATTGCCGGTGAAGAGTCTCCCAAAGGAGGGGCGATCGCTCCCGTCGGCCCCATCCGTTCCTGCCTTGCCTTGAGTCTTTTTCTGGACGAGTCCAAAGAAGTTAGTGATACGTACGTCACACACGCTTTTCGCATTCCTTCATTGCGATAAACATAATTTAAATTCGAGATGTGAGAATTCAAATTATTATTATTTTCCTTTTTTTATGTATTTATTTATTTTTGCAGATTTACAAAATAAGCTGAATCAGTGCGGTATAAATTGTAAAAAATCATTTGTTTAGTTATAAAACTTAAATTTTTACTCAAAATGTTGTATTTTTATTGTTAAATGTTTTTAACTGAAAAAGCTCACTTTATTCAATCTGGTTTACAGTAAAAAAGCAAGTTTTTAGGAAGCAGTTATCCATTTTCACATGATAATCTAACATTCATTCGCGCAGTTATTGTTTGTGATAAAATATTTGAATAATTCATGTGTGACATGCGAACTAACAGCATAGAAATTTCGATATATACTAAAGAAATGTATAGCCATGGGAACTTCGAAGTATTCAATATACATATAAAGAAACAGATTTAAACCTGAGTTAGGAAAAATTAAGAAAGTCGAAAATTAGTACTAAAATACTTCTAAGACTTAATCTTAATTTAAAAATTATGACTGTTGATTTAATGCTTCTGTTTTTCTTATTTGCGTTGCAATATATTTGTGTATGATATATAGTTGAGTGCTTGATTGTGAGAAAAAAAATGGATAAGTTTTAAAATCATTTTATAGATTATTTTGTTTTAATTTATTAAATATGTTTTTGCAATGATAATTCATTTTGTGTGAAGTTATAAATTAAAATATGTTTAAAATGTATACTTTTAATATGAGGTTTGTTATGTTAATTAAATATCTTTTCTTTTCCTTTATAGGTAAGTCCTTATGTCTGAATATCAGAAGAAACTTTTACTTATCTCTGCTTTAAACTGAAGGTACAATATATTTCTTTTTAATATTTTCCTATTCAATTGGTGTGAAAATTTTAAATTTAGTACTTCCTAAAAAAATCAACGTAATGCGTTAAAAGTTCAGTCTGAATCTTTTTTATGTTTTGTGAAATTACGATGTCTTTACGTTTTATTATTAGAATACTGTTTGTATTAAAAGCCTCTTTGTTTACTTTTTTTTTTTTTTTGTAAATCTTTAAAAGTAGTTCAATAAAAAACGTGAAGAAGAAAATTACAAATATAAACACGTCGACTAGTACTTTCAAAGATATGCTGTTCTAATTGTTTAAACTTTAAAAAACTCAAAAGAGAACTTTAAAATTCTAGCAAAAAACACTACAGAGTCTTTCAAATAAATAACTTGGGTTGATAAAAAAAAGAAGATAAGAGTTGTTCATTACATATTTCAAGTGTTCAAGTATCGATTCCATGTATTGTTTAGTGCATTTTAATCGCAGCTTAGCAAGGAAAAAGTCTGAGATATTTATAGAGACAATTACTGACAAGGATTTTAATGTTTGTCAAATGCTCCACTTTTCTAGCAACTTAAATCTTCAAATATTCAATCCGCCTTAGGGCAATTAGTCCCAAAAATGTTCCAGTTGCTACTTTCTTTTAGCAAATATCATAAAATGGGGGAAACGAGGACAAATTTAATCAGACGATAGTATTTAAATTCGTTGCGTTCTTTTATCCGAAAGTATCAAACCATGGCGAGTTCATCTCGGAAATTAATCGAAACTTTCATTTTCGAGAGAGCTTTATCTGTTTAAATTTAATTTAATTCCCACATTCCGCTATTAAAATAACAGACTACGCCAAGCATCGTTCGTTCGTTCGTTTTGTTTTTCTTGGATTTAACATGGAATTTCCACAGCGATACGTTCCTTAATAAGGAAGATTAGAATATGTGACCGGTATTTATTTTTATTGCGTATTATTCAAGGTAGCATACCGTGCTCTTTTGAGCTGATTAAAGATATGTTTTAACAAAATTAATAGGATGTTCCATTTTCTTTTCTTCTTTAATGGTGGAAGTTAATTTATTTGTTTGAGCTCTTTCGGTTACTCTCAATGGCTCGTGCATTTTAATTTGTATTTCTTTTTTTATATCTTTTTCATTTCGTTTTAGAAACAGAACATGTTTAAAGTTCCAAGTTTTTGCATTTAAAACCAAATAGTAATTATGCGATTGGATCGCTGTTTTGATCAATTTTAAAACTTTTTAAAATGTGCGCATGAGGGAGAAAACAATGAACTGGTATATTATTTGTGCATTAAAATTTTGCGAAATTCAAAGATCCTGAATGACTTGGAGGTTATATGAACAATGAAAAATTGTAATCATAGAAAAGGTGATTACTAATTTATGGATAATTTCAATATAACCTTCAGAAGTTGAAGAAGTATTTGGGTGTTGATGTGAAGTGCTGCTAAACCAACTAAAAGTTAAAATATGATTATTATATTGCAGATTTTTCGTGCAAAAAAAATTGTTTTAAAAAGAAATTTCAACGAAATTAATGAGAGGAAATTGATATAGACAGACCGGCACATATTTGTTTCCCACACATCATGAGGCTACCTTCGTTTCTTTTCTTTACGTATTTAGATGTTTGATTTACAGATTATTTTATGACTTTTTACGACATTTTCTAAAGGATACAAACGGGTCGGGCTCATTCATTTCCCGCTTATCTTCGTTTCTTGTTATCAAGTATTTATTGTACAAATTAAAAAAATATGTTATGCTTTTTTTAGCGACATTTTGTGTCTAGCCTGGTGGACGCACATTCAGTTTCCTCATTTCACAATGCTACCTTCGCATTTTGTTTTCAAGTATCGAATGAATTGATTTGTAAATTATTTTATATTTTTTTCGGCGTCATTTTTGTGGATAATTAAACCTAGTTATTTCCTTTTTTCCCCCTTTTCTTAAAAAGTTTTTTTTTGAATTTTTTTTTTTTTTTTGCATTTTTTTTTTCTTTCTTCATTAGTTTAATGCAAAATTAGTCTTATAATAAAACAATCTACGTGAAAACAGAGACAAAATTCCCAAAACTAAATGCCATCTTTGTATTCAGATTTTTTATTTAAAAGTAACTCAGACCGAATTAAAACTATTTAGTACTGTATTTACTAGAATCCAAGTATGAAAACTGAGCGTAGAAATTGGCATTCAACAATATTGGAGCCAGATTAAAAAACAAAAGTTATATCGGGGTATCTCATAAACTCTGCAACAGGTAAAGAATCTAATGCAACCCATTGTAAAACAAAAATGGGGGTTACTATAAAGCTTCAGCTGATGCATTAAGTAGAGGAAAATTTAACCACAGGCCACAATATCATGCATATCTCTAATCTATTTACAGTCAGGTATAAAAAATATATGAAATTTTTTTAAAATCATATGCAGAGACAGTCAGAAATTATAAAATATTGGGAGCTAAGAAAATGTTTAATGTGTTAAACAAATTATTTCTCAGAGCTTACAAGACATTCAGTGCAACGTGATGACTTCTTAAAGGTTCTTATTCTGAAAGAGCAAGTCGACAAGGTAGGCTTTTTAGACTCCCGGAAAACCTGTCGTCCGGGACTTGTCGGACCCTGATAATGTATATAAACGTTCATGCATGCTTGACGTTATAGAAAAGCTATATGTCCCCAAGAGAAATCCTTAGTGCACGTCTTAATGTGTGATTTATTGAAACACACAGAGAAATGTTTAAATTATTACGATTAAAAAATGTCAAATAAAACGCAAACTGTCAAGAAGCATCAGTTTCTTGACAATTATTTTGTATTTATTTATTTATTTATTTATTATTCTTATTTTACTGCAAAGCATTTTTCTCGTTAGTGGGATTGTTTTATTTTGACTTCTTAATACTATTTACGTGAATTAAAAAAAAAAAAAAATCTGGAAAATCGTAAACTTTTTTGTTGCATGTAACCTATTGCACTCCATTGCATACAAACATGTGTGCATGAAATTTTCATTTATGAATAAGGAAGATTTTATATTTTGACACAATTTTTTAAAAATCAAATTTCTAGGAGCATGTTAACTCTGAGGTTGGCAAAGAAAGGCACGAACTTTATGGTTATGCGTTTTGTCATTTAATTATGATTTTCCGCGAACGCAATTTTCGACTCCAGTGAAGGGCCATTAACGTCCTACGCTCGCGTCGTAACTCGAAATAAGGAGGAAAATGAAAAGCAGTGAAACGCATAAAAATGGAAGCATCTCGGCAGAGGACGAAAAAATGAGGTTGGCGGATGAATGGACGCTTTGTGCGCTAATCAATTATTTTATACAAAACCTAAGGAAATCGCGGCAAGAATGTTTCTTGCCAAGATGCGTATCATTGCGAATTATCTTGTTTCCCTGCTCTAATCAAAAGATTTAATGATTCTGTCTTTTTATGTCAATGGTGGTCTCAAGTTATTCGCAGCTCGTGGAAGTCATTTGTTGCACAGTTAGCTGAACTTAAACATTTAACGTTATACGGCGTGGATAAATTTTATTAGAATATCCGTGTTTTTTATGCAAGGGGACTTGATGCCTTAAAAATTGTTTTTATTTTTTTAACAGCGTTTTATCACACAAGGTCTGACATAATGAATGGTAAGATATAAAAGGTAGAGAACTTCGAAACCAATTGAAAATTTCATTGAAACAAACATTGAAAACGAAGAAAAATATATACCTCTACTTGGTTTTAAATATGACAAAAATTTCTAGTGAGTAAATTTTTGTTTTTCGTGAAAAAAAATTTTGTTTTTCAAAAAAAATCGTTTACAATACAAGATCAGCCATAGTGAATAGTAGGTTATAAAAGTGACAAACTTCGAAACAAAGGGAAAATTTCAATGAAGCACACATTGAAATCGAAGAAAACTATATGCCTTTTACCATACCATACATGCCGTTTCTTGGTTTTGAATATGACACCGTACAGACGCCATCACGTTCAGGGCATTCCTCCAGGTGTGGAATAAAAGCTTCCACCACCCGATCAGCACGTTTAATGGGATCTCCTTGACGGCTGTACGTATTTTTGTTGTTCTTACGTACACGTCACCATACCGTGGCTGAACTCAAGGAAAGAGTGCGTTCAGTTTACAAATAAAATCGAAACTACGAGTGAATTTCTTGACTCCTTGGGGGAAAGCTCAGTTACGCATCTACTTCTCTAATAAACCGTTTTTAATTCATAACTACCAAAGTTGTCGAAATTTCCAAAAACAATCTACACATAACTCATAAAAATACACCATGGTTTCTGTTTACCGTTGTGTCTGTCAATGCCTTCTCGGTTGCTTTACACGCAATAATTCCCAATAACCGGTGAACACCTCACCAAATACCACACCGTAACAACACCACACAAGACAGAAACGACTCCAATCGCACATTTCCCGCAATTTTTTCTTCTCGCAGATTAATTACTACGAACCTCGTTGAAATTTCTAAAAACGATCTACAAATAACTCATAAACTAACACCATGGCTGTCATTGGTTTCTGTTTACCATTGTGTCTGTCAATTCCTCTCCGGTTTCTTTACAACGTGCAATAATTCCCAATCCTCGCCAAATGCCTCTCTAATAAACAGTTTCTAATTAATTAGTAGGAACATTGTTGAAATTTCTAAAAACAATCTACACATAACTCATAAAATTACACCATGGATGTCATTGGTTTCTGTTTACCATTGTGTCTGTCAATGCCTCTCCGGTTGTTTTATAACGTGCAATAATTCCCCTTTCGGTGAAAAAATCACCAAATACCACACCTTAACAACACCACACAAGACAGAAACGACTGTACTGACGAATCTACTTCTCTAATAATAAACTGTTCGTAATTTATGACTACGAACGTTGTTGAAATTTACAAAAACAATCTACGCATAACTCATCAATTTTCGCCATGGATGCAATAATTCCCAATCCACGCCAAATACCTCTCTAATAAACCGTTTGTAATTAATTGCTACGAACGTTGTTGAAATTTCCCAAAAACAATCTGCTCATAACTCATAAAATTACACCATGGCTGCCGTTTCTTTCTGTTTACCATTGTGTCTGTCAATGCCGCTTCGGTTGCTTTACAACATGCAATAATTCCCCAAAACCTCACCAAATGCCACACCGTAACCACACCACATAAGACAAGAAACGACTCCAATCGCATATTTCCCGCAATTTTCTTCATCTCCTCCCAGATGAAGAAGAAGCCCGTGTGTCATCTTGTCCTCTCTCATTCATCAGGCGGCGTCGGATCTATTTTTATCAATCCTCATCCGTCCTCTGGCTCGCACGAATTTGTCACGCTATGCGCGAGACTGGGAGATCCGATTTCTAATTAGAAACGATGTCGTTTTGTCAAGGTTTGTGTGTGTGGGGGGGGGGGGGGTGCTCCTCATCCTCCACGGTAGAAAAGGAATAACAAGCGTGACTGCCGTAATGGGAAAAGTTATTTTCCAAGTTGGCGGAGAGGATGGGAAGAAAAAAAGCGAATCATTTGGAGGGCTTTCATCGGTGTTGACGGTGTGGGACTCGTTTTTTTTTTTTTTATTTTTTATTTTTTATGTCTGTCAGTGGGATATGGGGTTTAGGAATTATAAGTACTTTGTTCGCTGTTTATGAAATTTTGTTTGAAAGTTGCGTTGAATCATGCTCTCATTCACAACTCGCTTTCATTAACTGCTTAGTAAACATTGCCTAATCTATTGTTTACCGAAATAATCGCAGTCCCTTTGGGTAACTTTGAGCTATGTCGGAAAACCTACATACATACCAACATTTTTTTAAAAATGCATATGATTTTTTTTTTATTTTTTAGAACAAATAAAAAGGTTTCGTGCTGTAGTCTTTCAGCCAAGTTATTAAAAAAGCTTTCAACTCATTTTTTTCAGATTATTATTATTTCTTAATTTTGGATTACTATGCAACACTATAGACATTTTTCTTCCGTTTTTCAGCAACAATTGCAATAAAGCTATTGAAATAGCAGAGAGACTGCTTATAATAGAGAAATTGTGTCTCAAAGTTATCTCTGAATGACTATTACTCCTAAGGGGTTTACGTTTGTTCTTCCATTTTTTCAAAATTAACTTCAACATCATCCTTAAGGTGGAGTAAAATTCCTTTTTTTCCAAAGCTAAGTTACATCTTATCTAACTTGGATTTTGATGGAGTCATTCAGGGTAACTTTGAGTCATATGGATTCATTTTCCACTGGATGTATTTATTTTTAAAGTCGATAGAAGTTATTAATAGCCCACTTTATTTATTTTTGTAGTCAAGACTCAGTAAGTCCTAGATCCGCATCTAATTTTATGAAAATCAAGATTTAAAAAGATATATCGATTATAAAATCAAAAATAAATAGTTATATCATATCTAAGCTCCAGCTATTTGTAGTTGTTACAAAACAACTTTTATTTCCTGTTAATCTTTTTTTTTTCAGTTGACGTTTTTTAACTCTTAGCATTCCAACTAGCTACAGTTTCATTTCGAGTATTGTTTGTATAGATTTAATATGATTTCGTTAAAATTTTCATTCTTTTTGTTTCCTCGCTCGAAGTTTACCCCCTCCCCCCCCTTTTTTTTTAAATGTTTTTTCTAAGAAAAGCTTTTTTAGTCGTTTCACCGCTAAATTAATTATATTATCTTTATATACACATCATGGAACAAAGGATCTTAATACGTTTATCTTTATCAGACCCATTCAGTGCACTTCAGGAATAAACAAAATTCATGAATCTTGCTAGCTTGTAAATAATGCACGTGAAATTGATTGTTCTTCCCATCCAAAAAGAACTGCTTAATATCTCAAAATGCATCTTATCCTCAACATAACTTCAACAAGACTTTATTCAGCTTGAGGCCCAATGCTTAAACTACTTATTATTTCCTACTGAATTTTGAAATCTGCTTAGAAGCATTTATCTATGGATCTGTATTGTCACTTTTTTTTCTTTTCTGAGTCTCACTTGTTGATAAATATCTTCAGATATACAGACTACATTCGTGTAACACTAGAACCAGAAAATAATATAACAGTCACGTATCTTCCAAATCAAGCTACTTTTATCTTAGTTCTGAACTTATATAGAGAACAGCAGAGTTGTTTACAATAGCGCGGCAACTGCTATTGAAGCATCAGAGCTCACGTTATTGTTCAAAACTGTCATTAGAGGTAATTTGAGAGCTTTTTGGCGCTGAGGTATTAATTTTAGAATTCTGAACTCCGATGCAACTAGCTTAATATGTGCGTTATAGCATCCTGTTTGCGTTTATGAAACTATATTGTGCGAAAACGGCACGCATCTCTGCCACCAACTTTTAACGATTTTTTTTTCCCCCCATTTTTCTTCTTTGCTAGCCATTATCTTTAGAAAGGTGAATCAGTTCTTTTCCTTAGATAGTGTTTTAAAACTCTTTAATTTTTTTTTTTTATATTTGCCCAATCTATCTGCATACATAAAACAATTTTACTCGAAGATTTGCATTTGATTCCCGTAATTTCAAACGTTGGCTTTTGATTGTGGTATCACAATATTCGAATAAAAGGAGTCATTATGTATCATAGCACAAAGTATTCACTTTCTAAAAAGTGTTTTAAAATATGATATGTTTTTTACATGAGCAAAACTGTCACATCCGTGTAAATGAATTGAGCCTAAAATTAATACAGGTCGTCTGCAAATTTTATTTTGTGCCGTACTGATCAGTATTTTATGTCATTACATTTTTTTTTACAAACCGTAGTGTATAAATTAAGATTTATAACACATTCATAAACTAAAGTGCTTCAAGGTATCTTACGACTTTAGCTGAGTTTGTAACTGTCGATAAATTTGTAAATTTGCAGTTTGTCTGTGTGTGCAAGTAAATTTTTACCCAAGATGAGCGGAAAGAGAAAAAAAGATAGTTAGAGAAGGAGTAAGGTTATGATATAAATATTAGAGAAAACACTGAAACCACATTTTATTCGAACATTAAATTTTTCTTAGTGATATTTCTGCTATATCAAGAATTGGATGTGCAATTTTGTTATGAGTGAACTATTGTTGCTTTTTTTATTACCACATTTCCGAGAGAGTAGCTTAGAAATCGAGCATAAATACTTCCCTACGTATATTTAATCGATAAAACACACACACAACTTTCCCTGCTTTTTTTCAATAACCATAAACTGCATCGAGCAAAATATGAACAAATGTCGGATTGTTTCGAAGAAGAAGAAATACTTATTTTCGCATTAAATGAAGAAAGGAAGAGCGCGTTAAAGTAGAGACATAAAAACAGAGTCGGAAATCATTAAATGTAGTGGGAGAAATTGTTAGGGCAGTAAAAAAACATAAAATACGTTTCCTTGTGTGTATTAAACCTGTATATTCTCACGGATACTCAGTGGGGGGTAACAGCATATCTTAAGAGATCGCTTGGTGGGAGGGGGGGGGGATCTCAGTTGTCGACTCGCATGACCTTCATGCTCTCGTGGAACTCCCCTCCGCTTACCCTTGGAGCCCCCTATCAAAACCAGCTGTTGCTACAGAAAAAGAGGGAAGGCGAGAAGTAAGGCCATCAGAAAGGTGGATCGATCTTTACATTTCATTGCGCCCTCTGTTGATAAGTCGACCCCCCCCCCCCAAGTTTAATTTTGGGGCGGTGCTCTATTGGACTTTTTAGGTACATACAATGTGCACACGTGCAGTGTAAAATGGTTTAACCTGCTTCTTTACTACTGTACTACTACATTTTTATATGAATAGAGGTTGAGTAAGCTTCTCGTTTTTATAGGTAGAATTGTTTGGCTGTTGCAAGTAAACAAATTTTATACCATCATTAAAAGCCAAAAAAAAAAAAAAAAACTAATTTCATGAAAATTAAAAAAAATAAATAATATATATATTACAAAATGTATTATATTTTGGGGGGGGGGGGGGAAACATGATTAAGTACCAGATTAATACCACCAGATATAATTCTTAGGAAAAAGCGATAAATTGATATCAATTTAATTTTGTTTGACCGTTTCGACATTATTATCACTTGTGGGATAAATTATCATGACTAATATTTTGAAAAAAGAGTAGATCAGTCATTTAATGCAATATTTGAAATTAAATGCGCCAATTAAGAACCATCTCATTTTAAATCAAGCAGGCAGCTCAAAAATGTTTCACATAACTATCATTTTTTTTTTTTTTGAAAAATAATAGTGTGCAACTCATAGACTTAAAGTGGTATTTTCCAAATTTTTGGTTCGCTGTAGACGAATTTTTATTTCTTGGGGATCGTTGTTGGGGAACGGCAACAGTGCAGCAAGTTCAATTGTTTTGTACCATCCTATAAAATGCCCAACGAGCCAAAAAATTTCACTTCAAGATGTCAAAAACGGTAACGGCTACCTGACCACTAGACAAGGCAGGATACCTTGTATAATGGTCACAGAAGTCTGACCCGGGTGGGGAGGTCCCGGGTTCTAATCCTGGCTCTGGCATGCATGTAGTTTCTCTCTCTCCATATCCTTGTCCTTTCTCTGAATGAATGTATTGTTGTGAAGTGAATGGCTGCCCATCCCCTAAACGGGTCACAATCAGAGCTGCGGAGTCGGAGTCAAAGAGTCGGAGTCGGACTGATTTTGGACCAAAGGAGTCGGAGTCGGAGTCGCTGAAAAACATGTCGACTCCGACTCCGACCACCTCCGATTTGGATGAAATTTTATGGAGGTGAAAACATATCTTTGAAACAAACAGATACAAATTTTCAGCTTCCAATATCCAAATCCCAAGCATCTAGGATCATTAAAAAGGGCTTCAAATGACGGGTCTTTGCAGCAAAAATGCAATGTGTTAAAATAAAGTCTGGCCATTTAACAAGAAAAGGATTAGTTTTGTACGGAGTCTAATGACAAGAGCGGCACTTGTCTATTGCTCTGGAGAAAATGAACTTTTTGAGAGGTCACAGTGACCTTCGAGAATTGAGATAAATGTGGTGAAATTGCCTGCGAGAATTCTTGAGAAAATTGAACTTTTAGAGAGGTCACAATGATCTCTCATGACCTCCGACTGGGATACCCCAGCTTTCTATCCCCTCCCCCTAAAGTGAGTCCTGGCTACGACCATGAATAAAAATGAAACTTTTTAAAATGGACTTAATATTTCAACCTTTGTTTAGGGTTTTTCCCTCTTCATATTTGGGTAAAAAAATAATTTAAAAAAGCAGGAGTCGGGAGTCGGAGTCGAAAGTTTTAAAACCCCGGAGTCGGAGTCGGAGTCGACCATTTTTCCTCCGACTCCGCAGCCCTGGTCACAATGGCATGTGTATAGTGTGGAAGTCACACTTTACACTAAAGGACGGTGCGGTTGCAGAAGTGAAGCAGCGCACCGCGAATTGCCACCCTAGTTGGCACAAGACAACAACAGCAACATTAACGGTAACAATATCACTATTTCAATTGCTTTTTCCTCATCTCAAAAAATGCCCAAAGCACCTAAAGAAGCTTTCACTTCAAAAAAATAAATTCAATTATTAAAATTCTGATTCATTAATTCCTAATATCCTAACAATTGCAACAAAAGTGTACTTTATCTCAACTTTTTGAGGAACGAAAATTAAGCAAAATCGGAAATTGACCGAAAACAGCCTCAAGTTCAAAGTTTTAAAATATGGACGCTTGAACCATTATTTCTCAAAATCCATCCCAGCCAATAAGAACAACGGCAACAATGCGTTTCACAAATTGTTACGCCAGTTTTTTGAAAGGGAGAACCACCGATCCCGTCAAAGTTCAAACAATTTTAAATAGCAGACTCTTGAACCATTGTTTCTCAAAATCCATCCCAGCCAACAAGAACAACGGCGACAATGCGTTTCACAAATTGTTACGCCAGTTTTTTGAAAGGGAGAACCACCGATCCCGTCAAAGTTCAAACAATTTTAAATAGCAGACTCTTGAACCATTGTTTCTCAAAATCCATCCCAGCCAACAAGAACAACGGCAACAATGCGTTTCACAAATTGTTACGCCAGTTTTTTGAAAGGGAGAACCACCGATCCCGTCAAAGTTCAAACAATTTTAAATAGCAGACTCTTGAACCATTGTTTCTCAAAATCCATCCCAGCCAACAAGAACAACGGCGACAATGCGTTTCACAAATTGTTACGCCAGTTTTTGGAAAGGGAGAATCACCGATCCCGTCAAAGTTCAAACAATTTTAAATAGCAGACTCTTGAACCATTGTTTCTCAAAATCCATTCCAGCCAACAAGAACAACGGCAACAATGCGTTTCACAAATTGTTACTCCAGTTTTTCGAAAGGGAGAATCACCGATCCCGTCAACTAGTGAAAACGGGGGTGAAACTGAAGGACGCTTGGTGCCCTCTTTCCCCAAAAGGCAGTTAATTTGAGTCGCCTCACTATTTTCCTTGCAATTTTTTGAGTGAGAGGGGGACGAAATACGATGCTGTGAAGAGCAGGGGGTGGCTCGTCAAAAGAGACAGCGTGGTGGGGGGCTCAGGTCTAAAGTTTATATTAAGTATCAGGAAGAGATTATTAATGGAGCTTATATATACAAACAGATGGAACAGTAGACTATTGATGAGAGGGACGGTTTAAGCCATAAAGTAAACTTTCGTTTATATTGAGCATAAATTAAAACTCAAATAGGGTGCTTTCTAAGTTGAAACGTTTTGATTGGGGATATTGAAAAAAGTGCGGTGCTCAGGGGCGCCCCGAGCTTAAACTTTTGGGAGGGGGAAAATTCTCAATTTGCCGAATGGAATTCCAAAATGTGCCGAATGAAAAAAATACGCGTATGTACACAAACCTCATATCGTTACTTTGTGAGAAAAGACGATGGGTATCACTTTAAAAAAAATAATAACTTTGATAAATAACAACGATAGCAACTGATAGGATTTCTTTTTTATACATAGAAACAGATTAAAACATATTGTCTGCAAGACAGATTATAAAATATTGCATATATGATGTGTGTTTACAAATTAAAGCATGCTGGTCATTTGACAGGATTGTGAAACAACAGAATTAAGTTAAAATAAATAAAATATATATACACATATTTACATACATAGCAATGGCTGTTCATGAATTGTGACTTTAAAATCTGAAAATTTTGGAAAAAAAATACAAAAAAGAGTAAGCACTTATAAAAACTGTTGGTTCTAGAATTTTTGCTAGAAATATTGTTCATGAGCTAAAATTTGACTTTTACACGTCTAGCTTTTAGTAATGACCACGTTTTTACTATTTCCTTTGTTTCCAGTTTTTCTGCTATGTCTTTTTCACAGGAAATAAGCATCAAACTGTTTAATCTGTCTTCTTCCATAGTTGATCGAAGGACATTTTTTAAAAGTTTCAATTTGCTGAAAGACCGTTCGTCTTTGACAGTTGTCACCGGAACTGTTATTGCGAGACGGCATAGTTTATTTGCTAAAGGGGTAAAACACCCCCTTGGGAACATTCGAATGCAACCACAAGGGGAGGTGCACAACTAAACCATCCTCAGAGCCTACATACCAAGCTAGAAGCTTCTACGGCATATAGTTTTTGAGTTATGCGACACACATGCATACGCACATACATCCGCACATAAGTATATACAGACGTCACGAGCAAATTTGAGTGATTTTTTTTTTTTTTTTCGCGATGACAATACTTCCTTTAGTACGTAAAAAGAAGTAAAAATCATTGAAACAAATTAAAAGAGGAAGAAAAAAGATAAATTTAAAACTAACCGTTAATGGCGATAATTCGCTGCTTGAAGCAGTCTTTATTTTCTTTCTTGCAGCATCAAATGGATTTTTTGGACGTCCAGCAAGTTTCATGGAGATATGCCTTCCATCGTGGCAAAGTTCCTCATGTTTTCGTTTATAATCGTCATCAAAAGTACTTAACTTTATATCGTTTACGAATTCTCTTCATTGCAAGCAAAATCAATAAATTAAATAAAACGGATAGATGTATTTCAGTGCTATAATTAAAACGAAAAACAATATTGAACTAGTTCGACGATCTATTCTTTTCGCAGGGAAGAAAGTCAAGAAATGGAACTGAATAAATGAAGCTAAGCAGATAGTATTTTTCAGTACGAGAAATGAGAAGATCTGCTGGTAAAGCAAAAAAAAAAAAAAAAAAACTGAAGTCGCGGCACAAAATATTAGAGCTCTTTGCGTTCAAAGTGCAACATTTATGCATTGCAGCATTTTCACTACATATTATCCGTCTTGTTTGGGGTCATGCTACACACACTAATTAATTCATCGAAAGGCGGGATGGAAAGAAACGGTTTGGTTTATGGTAAATAACGCCAATAAAAGAATGAGATAATGTATAACAAAAAAAAAAAAAAAGACAGATTGCGGCCGCACTTGCATATTTATACATATTAATATTGCAAAAAAAATTTTAGTATTATCTCTGAATGTGCCGAATCGTTGTCCAAATTTGCCGAATGAGGAAGATGTTTGGGAGGTCCCGGTGACCTCCCTGGACCTCCCTTCGGGGCGCTCCTGGCGGTGCTGAGTGTTTCCAGGGGAAAAGAAATTTGAGATTTTATCTAGATCTGTATTACTTTTTTCTTCAGGTTATAGTTTGAGTGGTTGTTTTTATGCATGTACACTCCTGCTGTGATAGTTAGTATTAAAAGTTTACATTTGGCTTGAAACGGGGCTCAAAAACATTGGAAATTTTCGTCTGACACATAATCTAGCTATTACGATTTAGAGTAAGAATGGATCACAGTGATTTTTTTTTTCTTTAACTTCAAAGTAAAATGTAAGAAACATGTGAAAGATTGATCCTAGTTTCTTTTTATTATAACCTTTTTTTATCTGACAGAAAATAAAGCATGAATAATTTAGCTAATAATTAAATAAGCATAGTGTGCAATACATTATTTCCCCCAAGAACGTCAAATTTCCACTTAAAAATGAAATAATTTAAATTCATACAATTCTGTGAATGTGTAAAAATGCTTCTCCATTCCAATTGCAACAGTCACCTGACGTAAAATGATTGAACAAATATTTTTTTTCTTGGAACAGATTAACGTTAAAACCTTCACCGAAGATGAAATAGTATATTTAAAAAGTTGGATTCCGTGTACGAGCATAGGTTGCTGATAAAAATTAGTATTTTAAATTCTACTAGTTTTAATTGCTTTACACTCAAGAATGACAATACACTTAAAACAGTCATGATTGCTGATTAAGCTTTATGACGTAGTTATAGCATAAAATCATAAAAGACAAATTTTTCTTCTCTAAATTGACAACATATTATGATGTGATATCTGAAATACAAAATTTCTAGAAATTTTGCGGCAGTGAAATTTTTTTTTCCCTTTCTTTTAAATGAAAACATTGATTTATTTGCAAAATAAAATGTTACATTTTCTTAGAAAACTTAAAGAAAGAGTAATACCCTTACATATATTTTTCTTTTTTTCCAGAAATATAGACCAAACTTTTAAACCTGTTTATAAGTTCATCTAGTAGCTTTGTTCAAAACACCAAAAATTATGCAAATTTTTCTAATTGTTTTTCAACTATTAATTTTGAATAAGATAAGATGCGATTTTTGTAAATAGCTA
>JAXGGA010011407.1:0-42578 GCA_038373865.1 Uloborus plumipes
TTGGAGGAGGAGGGGGCAGAGGGCGGGAGGGAAAGGGTGCTCGCCCTAAAATAAAAATCTGGAAAAAAACATTGAGGGCAAGATATTTTGTCTATTTGATGTTTTTTTTTTATTTTTTTATTTTATTAATTGAAATTTGTAAATTAAAAATTCAGCCTTCCAATAGCAATAATAAATAAATGTGCCAGCTCTAAACATTCAGTGAACACATATATTTAATCAAAATAGCTTACATATTAATGCAAATAACTAGTCAAGGCAAACCTAACCTAGCAGCATTATAGAAGCTACGAGAGCCGTATCACACTATTTTGCCACATTTCTAATGTATCACAGCTGTGCTCCTTCTCTGGTTTGCTATGATTGGCTATTATTCGTTCAACCTTGTGAAATGTAACATGCAACAAGATACAAAAAAAATTTTGTTTGTTTTCCGAATGAGACAAATTTAATGAGTTTGACATCCAAATATAAACAAAATGCTGAAAATAAGATTTCAAAGTTGAAATTTTTAAGCACCAAGTAGGAATCTATAACACTAATCCGTTACTTTTTCATTACGGGTACGCGATGTGAAGCATTTTGAATCTTAAGGATGGTTTTTCATTTTATTCAATTCCACCATCACTTGCTTTACATGACGTTATTCTATCGTTTTGATAAACATTTAAACAAAGTTAGCAATTGAATAAAACAAAACAAAGAATCAATTAAAATTTAAAATAATTTGCTAACTAATCAAAATAAGCTGTTAAAATGCAAAATAATCCAATAAATAAAACAAGCAATTAAATAATATGAAAAAATTTGACCTTTCAAGTATATACTGAAATAGAATTGAATGCCAAATCGTAAAATAGTCCTCTACAAATTAACTTTTAATATTGTCTTTTATTATCCAAACAGTTTTCTTTCGCGACTGAAATTATACAAGGTTGCAGCCCAATTCTTGCCAAGCGAACTGAGAATTTTACTGGTCAGAAGATTACATGACGTCAAATTAAGCTTGTCATTCATTTTTCCCAAAAACACAAAACGTTATGTGTTTATTGCACATTTATAACTTACATTTCTCAATAGTAAAGTACTTTGAAATCTTTTGCACAGAAAAGAAGTTTTGAAATTAATGATTTACGGATGAACTATTTCCGTGCTATTTCCGTGCGGCAAAACCTTGCTAGTCTAGGCATATCGTACACTGCCAGTTTAGGTTTGCCCTGGGTATAAATGAAATATTTTCTAAGGGAAAAGATTGAGCTCAAATAGAAGTTTAATACATTAAAAGGCAATCAACCACTCCAGTAATAAATTTCCTTATGAATAAGTTTAAGTTCAAGTACTTTTATTTTGATTTAGATTTTTAGTTTCTGTACCATAATTTTAGTTTTAGTTCTGATTCAACTTAATCAAAATCAGGCCCGTCTTTTCAAGTTATTCCGGGCGGGGGAAGGGGCTAAAGGTGAAAACACAATGCAATTTCGTCGGAAAACTTCAAAAACCACCCCCACTTATATTTAAATACATTGATTTCTCCAAGTCAGCCCCCCCCCCTAACCCCCCTAAATGACGGGCCTCATCAAAACCAAAACTAACGAATACACCTGAGGCTTATCGTTAAAAGCTAGTGTGAGGTGTGGAAAAGAATTAACTAATGCACCATAAGAGTCTATTGAAAAGTTATGTTTAAAAACAAAACTAATGAATTGAAAGATAAGCAATTACACCAATTACTGAAATTGCATAATGAGTAAGTTACGGCTCAGATACTTTTTGTTTGGGATTCTGTTCCAAGTTTTCGGGTTTTGGTTTCAGTTCTGATTCAACTTAATCAAAAATAAAATTGACTGGTTTAGCCACTGTTAATCTGCAAAATAGAGGACAACCAGTTCTGTACCTGAGGGAAATCTAATCTGAAAGTATTATAAAGGCTACTCACAGCATTATAATTCTGTCAAGTTAGGTTTTTCCCACCCAGTGATAAACACAGAGATTAGTTTTAGGAGGTGAATATTGTCATTGTAAAGAAAGACGCAATTTCTAGAATTATCACTTTGTGAACACCAAACAAATACTGCATTTCATCTTTATTCGATTTGAACTGTTCATTTAAATTTGTCTAAGAAATGGCCGAAGTTACAAAAATAAATATTCTTTAAGAATAATGGAGATAGCGTGAGAACAGACATTCACACTCTAGCCAAAGTCGATAGAATAATAATTGCAAGTACTGTCGACCCTGCTTAATCAGGTAACGGATAAAGGAATACCCC
Source organism: Uloborus plumipes (assembly GCA_038373865.1). Lineage (NCBI taxonomy): Eukaryota > Metazoa > Arthropoda > Arachnida > Araneae > Uloboridae > Uloborus > Uloborus plumipes. Next base: position 2,271 of record JAXGGA010011407.1, read on the forward strand.
ACTAACAAGAACAAAACATCCCGGAATCGAATATTTCCACATGCCGTAGACACAATGTTAAAGATCCCCGCTTAAACAAATATCCAGCTTAATTGAATATTTCTTGTTACCAACAGTATTTGCCTAAGCGGGGTTGAGAGTATATCTGAGGAGGAAAATAAAATTAAAATTCTAATTCCATCTTACTTGAACTATCTTTTATGCTAAACAACCTCATACTTTTTCTTTTACTCTTTCACAACTAAAAATTGGATCTCTTTTCACTTATAATTGTAGAAAAAAGCATATAATGGAACAATATTTGATAGTTTCCATGAAGTATTTTTATCAAAACATATCTTCATCACATTTTCATAAGAGTTATATTTTGAAATGGCACCCTATTTTCCAACCTTCCATTTTGGATTTGAGCATTTTCACTGATTTTCAAAACTTGAGGACACAGTCCGTTTGATAAAACGTTGATTTTTCCTATTTTCCATTTTCACTAGCTAAAAACAGTATTTATACAAAATGTATGTAAAAGCTAAAATCCACTGAAGTCATTTGTGAACACTACCTTATTGTAAGCACATATACTAAAAATATCAAAGATAGGTTATGCCAAAATCTAGTAGGTGAAGGGATTTTTTTTTTTTTTTTACAAAACTGGTTTGATCAGTTGTTTATATGTGCATGAACGGTGTATATGTTGGTCAAAGATTGGGTTCCAACTAGTGGGGCTGGCCTTGGAAGGTTTGCTGTCACTGGAAGAAAGGTGGTAGAAAGGTATCATAATTAGATAATTTTCTGATTGCTACCGAAAATTTCAACACAGCTAATGTAAAAACATGCCAAATAATTGTCCTGATTGGCATTTTAGAAAGTTTTGAATTTTGAATAGGAATAAATCGTATAAGTAAAATAGTTTCGTACACGCATCCAAAATGAAAAACAGAATGCTGGATTGCAGTAAACTTTCGAAAATTTATTCTTGATCATTGATTGAAAATCGAAACATTTTTACGATTTTACTCCAGTCTTTAAGTAAATGTTAAAGAAATAGATACTGGCAGAATCTGATATAATTTTAAATTGTATAATAGTTACTTAAAGAGGGTTATTGCTACAAAATCTTTGCAATATGAGAAGTGCAGGAAATGCTGAATTTTGTATTTACAGAACTGTACATTCTATAAAAAGGAAGAAAAATTTGGGCAACGATATAAATATGATTGATCAGGGCCAATATATTTTCCTGCTAAAGATAAGCTCAGATTAACTATTGAAAAATAATTCATTTTTTTTACAAAGTTTTAGAAAAGTTTTTTTAACTCTTATTTTTTCTATTTGCATATAATCGCCCATATAAAAACAAGGAAACCTGGAATGTAGTGTAGTGTGCCAAAAATGTACATTATCATCAACGGATTTCTCTTGAAGTGTAATCTGAAATCACTATGCAAGCTAAAAACGTTTTGTTATCACGCAGCCCTTATTTTTTGGTCTTCTGAAGTCTTCCTTTTTCTTTTCCAGGATGAAAATAAATTTCACATTAAGTATATGGTTGTAAAGCTTGCAAACATTCTTCCTGACCTTGTCATATATTATAAGGTTAGTAAACTTTCATTGCTTGGTTTTATTTTTTTAAATCTCAATTGAACATTTTGTTTCATGATTATTTTTCTGGTTATTGCATAAGTTTTTCCTGTTGTATTTTGAAAAATCCTGAATGAGACCCATAATCCATCAGAGCTCTCATACGAAATCGTTCCCAGGGTGGGCAAGTTCAACTTGGCCTTTTTCTTCCTTTAGTAGGCCAATAAAGTGAGCACCAAGCGTGCTTAGGAACTAAACCCTGGGGTTCCATGTTCGGCTGACCATTTAACCGGAGCACCTATATTGCAACCCAGAGTCCTTAGTTATGAAAACTGAGATGGGCACAGTTGCCCTTGGCCCCACATGCTGTTGTGCCACTGAGTTTAGTTTTTGTGAGAAATCATTTAGAGAAACTAATACTTACGCAGCTTCATTTTGACTGAAGCAGTAACAAAAATATTTCATTGTCTACGCTCTTCAGAAACTGGTTTTTATGCCCTCGTGTATTTTTTTCTGGCTGAAAAAAATGAAAAATACTCAGGCTCTTGTGATACCAATAAAACAACGTTAAAAGCACAATTGAGCAGGAACACTGCAGACGCGTGTTTTGGCGTTACAAGGAAGGTTTTATATCAATGGACAATTTTGAGCTTATGGATGAATAGACATTGTCGGATGTCTATTCATCCATGAGCTCAAAATTTTCCATTGATATGGTCTTTCCTTGTAACACTGAAGTGTTTCTGCTCATTTGTGCTTTCAAAGTTGTTTCCCCTTTTTTTTTTTTTTGCTTTTACTTGACTCTTCTTGTTCAGTATATATTTTTTTTAATTTTGAAGTAAATTTTCTGAACTTTTTTTCATGATGTTTATTTAGGATTCTCCTATTTGGGAGTCATTGTGCTTCTTCAGCAGCTACATGCCAAGCAATAAGGTTGCAAGCTTGTCTAGCTTGTGTTATTTCCAGCTGCAGCATTTGCCCGATGATGCAAAACCGGAGGAATTCATGACGGCGCTGGAATCCCTCTGCAATCAGAATGCAAGTCGGGAGTTATTAGAGCTGATTCAAGAATGGATTACTGATGGAATTACGAATATGTGTGCATCGCCACCAGCTAAAAAGGTGAGACATTGTGAACGTTTCCCCACCCCGACATCCCCCAAAAGAAAATTGTGATTGCTCTAGTGATTACATAGTAACTAAGTTTCAACTTCCTATTTAATATTCCTAGTTTGACTGCGAGATATTTTTAAGACACGTACAAAACACAAAAATTCGCCATCACCGAATTTTAAAATGATTGATTTTTAATGAATTTTTAAAAAGCCTACTCTCAAAAAAAGCTCACCTCAATAACAAAACCATTGACGTCAACTGGCTCTACTTTTAGCATTTCACCCACGAAAATTGTACTGCAGCTACACTATCGTTTCATTGCGGAGTATTTTTTCCTTCTGTTATCAATTAATTTAAGTCTATTAATTCACCGTGGAGATTGGATTCGCAAAGGGCGATCCAATCTAGTTTTGAAACTCGCTCTTTCAAAAAATCCACTATCCTTCTGACATCACCGACACTTGAACTTTAAAAATTATTGTTAAAAAAACTACTTGTCTCGCAATTTTATTTTCATAAATGATGATCATGTATGTTCTATCGTGTAAAAATAAAATTAAGAATTGAAAACTTTCCTAGTCATCATACCTGTAGATTCTACTATTTCTGTGGGAGCTCCCTGCTTTTTTAGACTGTCTCCCAATTTCCTGTTTAAGTCTAATTTTCTTCCACTTTCTTAAGCGATTCTGCTGAATTCATTTTGAAAACTGCTACAAAATCTCAAGAAATCGAGCCAGACAAAATTTTTCAAAAATTAACCTGAATCAGAGTTTTTCTTTCCATTATCTTTAAGTGCTGCCTTTAGTTCCTAAGTTCATGTCGGTAAATATTAATACGGTTCACTGTGAACACCTTGAAATTCAATTCTTACAGTAATTTATTCATTAAAATCTTGTCTTTTTAATTTTCATTCTTCTGATGAAAAATGCAGTATTTTTGCTCCTCTGTTGGCAGTTGATTTTTTTTTTTTTTTTTTCACTTTCAACTTTTTTAAATTAAACTTTTTTTAACAAGCTTAAATCTGTACATCACAGGCAGACTAACATAAGTCACTGGTTATCATTACTTTTCAGCAGAGCGCAAAAATATTTGTTTGATCCATACAAAAGGTGGAACTCATGCTGTCACTCACACAGCCAAATAATTATGAAGGCAATTTTTTTTACAGAATGTTTTCATGGATCAGTGTGGAATAAGATTCTACATACAATGCAGTAATAATCTGAAAATTGTGATTTTTGAACTTAGCTAATCTGGTTGTAAAATATGGAAATGAAGTTATTGTTTATTCTGAATTAAACATGGGTCAAAAATGTTCAAAAAAAAAAAAATTCAATGATCATTTTTAGTGTAAGTTCAAAGGGTTTTTTTTTTTTTTTTTTTTGAGTCACTTACATCGTAGGACCCCTTTTAATACTGAGATGGTATTAGTAAATTCACCACTGAAGTGGTGAATTTACTAATACCATCTTCTTTAATAATCTTTACTAATACCATCATTCAGACCACTGAAGTGGTCTGAATGAATGACCAGCACAGGCAGGGTTGCCTGACATCCGGATTTCAAGGGATTGTTCCATTTTCTGAAACTCTGTCCCGCCTCCTGTGGAACTTTGAAATGGGATGGCTAAAGTCCCATATTCTTGTTAGAAGCAGCATTTTACAAAACAAAGCATTATTTTCAGGAAAAAAAGAAAGCAAAGCAAAAAATAAAATAAACAGTGACAAGAAAATTGTTTGAATCCTAATGTTTTCTGTTCTGGAGTATAATGTAGTGATGCAGTTAGAGCAAAAATCACAGTGACATTTAATTCAACAAGCATGTCCTTTATTATCAAAGTGGTGTAGCTCCTTGTAACTGATTTTACTAAACCTTATTATATAAAGCCCATCTCAAAATTTTCCTTATAAAAAGAAATATAAGTGTTCAGGTACTATTAGTCACTAGATATTTATATTTTGAAATGTGCTTTGCTTTGATTTTATACTAAAAGATGTAACTGAATGTTATTCCATTTAGCAAACAAATACACATTTTAAAAACATGAAGAAACACAATTTTTACAATGAACGACAGAAGTATAAACTACAATGAGCTTTATGGCAACATAAAGAAACATCAAAACTTAGGAAGAATTATGACAACATAAAAATCAAGTAGCAAACATGATTTTTAAAAAAATAAGAATTTTCCAGCATTATATTAGAATAATTATTATGTTATATTATTGAAAAAACTATATTCTTTCTGAAAGGTATTGAATTTTTATTTGTTTTCGGTTAACTTCAAATAGTTAGTTGCTTTTTTAATTCCATGTCTACTAAGTTGTAATCAAAATTTTTGTTAATGGCTCATCAAAATTATTTTGCACACATGCAATTTTCCCAATTGGGTTGTGTATCATTTTGAAATACATTCTGAACATAAATCATTAGCAGAAACAATTATTATATATTACATCTTCCATGCCAAGACAGGCCTGTCATTTGGGGTATAAGGGCGGGTGGTCAATTACCCCTCCTCTCCCCCTCCTGGTTTTGGTACGTATTTACATATGAGTGAGCGTGAATTTTGCTTTTTTTTGTATAATTTATACTGGCTATTTTTGCCCCCTTACAAAATTCAAAATAACAGGACTGCACCATGAAAAAAGAGAGGAAAATGTCAGAGAATTGCGATTTTTCACAATATTAAGTGTTCATGGTTAAAAATGCAGTTATTCACATGCTCATTGTATAGTTTTTTCTTCAAATATTTGTGAGAAACATTTGATGTTAACGTCAAAGCTGTAAAAATACAATCTTTAGACTTCATAAAGCAGTGAGTAACCGCTTCTCAATCTCACAAATGAAAAATCGAAACATTTGAAAACTGCGAAAACATTTCATAGAAAACAAAACTCAGCAGAAAAAACGAATCAAGACGCTAAAACCATAGAGAATTTCGCTAAGGCTCATTGCTCTGTACATGACGTCCTCATTTTTCTGCGGAGAATCAAGGAAACCAGCAGTAACAAAGCGTAGCTTACGAGTTGAACGCTGCTCAGAAGCCAGAATCCTCGTTGGCTATGCACAGAGGCACATTTTATTCTGCCTTCGCCATTGCTTTGGCTGACACAAAGGGAGGATATAGTGAGGCACATGAGTGTCTTAATGCTATGTGTTGTATAGATACGGTAGTCGAAAAGCAGCGATGGTCGATACTTTTCAATTGTATAACAATGGAAAAATCCCATTTCTTTTTCTTTTCAACTGTACTGGCTGCATTTTTACAATCAATGCATTAAATGCCATTGAATGAAGTTAAAAGGTTAGTCTGGTTTCTTCATGGATAGGCACTGCCTACCCAGACGGCACGTAACAGACTGTAGCCTAAAACATTAATGATGAGTCTTAACGTATGACGACATAAGAGTGAACCACTGGTTGCCAAAGGGGACCAGTATTTAAAAATGATTAAAGTTGATGCATTTGAAAATATGAGATGATTTGATTACCTTTGATTAATTCTCATATTTTTTTGTTAGTTAAACTATTTTAACTCTTTTCTCTTTTTTTTTTGGTTGCTTTTACTTAATACTTCAGCAAGTTTTTTTCTTTTTCACTTAGCGCCGTAGCAGAAAGAGTTCACAACCAAAGGAAAGTGAAGGAAAACCTCACTTAGCTACTCAGATGCTGCGTTTTATGCTTGATCACAGAGTTTGTCAAAACACACTGCTACAAACTTGTCCCGATCTTCTGGTCAAAATGTTTGCGTCTCTCGACACAATAAAAGTAAGTTTTTCTTAATTAGATTCACAAAAATTCATTCTTTGCAAGATTTATTTTTAAATTTTTGTTGCCCATCAAGGCAACATTTTAATTATTTATTCATTTATTTTTACTTTTCAGTTTAGGTATGTCAGTTGTCTTATTGACATTTTTTCATTTTATCTTGGTGAAAATTGAAAAATTACGCTTGTATTATTGCTATGTTTGCTCCTCTCTTTCTAACTTTGCAATTTTGTGAAATTTTCAGTGTGTATTTATGACTGAATATATTTATTTAATTGGTTATTTTACTTGTTAATGGAACATTTGAAATTAATTTGGAGAATTATGTTAATATGATTTCACATTATTTAATAGATCTTTTAAATTTAGTGTATTATTTTACTTTGTCTTGTTGAAAATTCCATTAAAAAGACAAAGCAATAAAGATTTTACCAAATAATTAGTTTGATGTGTAGCTTTCACCAAAAATGACAGTCTTCTTCTTCTTACTTATCTCAGGTTGTCTAGCTGGGCTAGACAACCCCCATAAAACCAAAAATTTGTAAAACATCTAAAAAAAGTATAGGGTCCCTAAGGACTTCGTCTTTTGTAAAATTCAAACAGGTCAAGATATGTCCGGGGGAAGCCACATCGGCGCAACACCAAGGACAATTTGGAAAAGTCTTTTTCCCCTGCTGAAAGGTGAGTCCCCTCGTGTGCCCACTCAGAATGCGGGAAAAGGCAGTTTGATATGGTCTTGGAGTAATGTTGAAAGTCTCACCTGGTCTTTTGGCAAAGTACCAGGAATGGCTAGGAGGGATTTTCATGAGCCGATTGAATTCAATCCTTGCCAGGGATGTAATCTCACTAGATGTGAGCGTTCCTCCTGGGTTAACTCCCTCCTCTGACGCCGACTTGGCCAAGAAATCCGCCTTTTCGTTCCCTTCTACTCCAACATGCGAGGGGATCCATTGGAAATGCACTGTATGCTTGGGTGATAGTCTCTCAAGAATCTTTAGAATGTCCAGGCTAGTTTGATCTCCAATAGTGCTCCAATTTGAGAGATGCTGAACCGAAGCGCGACTATCGGTCAAAATCCAGATGTCCCTAAATTGGTCCCCCACCTCTACTGCATACTGTAAACCTCTTCTAATGGCAACTAGCTCTGATCTAAACACGGAACAGTTATCTGGGTTTCTTATTTTGAATTCCTGTACTCCAGAGGTTGTGTTTATATATACCCCACTGCCCGAGACTCCACCCTCACCTTTGCTACCATCTGTGTAGATTTTCAGAGAAGAAGGTGGGATATTATGGATTGTTTCAAGTGCCAGTTGCTTAACGAGAGCGGGAATCTCCGAGTTTTTTGTCACAGTTGTTAGGAGCTCTTCATGGAAGTAAATTCCGTCAAGTTCTAATCCGACCCCTACTGGTTTCAATGAGTGACCTTCTACATTCGAAGAAGGGAGATTTAGTGTCCTGGCGTAGGAAAAGGGGCTGTGCTTCTTTAGTCCTTTAGTCGTTGGTTGTTGGTCCAATCAAGGAGGTAGCCAGAAGTTCTGTTTTGCTCGTTATAGCTAATTAGCTTGTTATAATATTTTGTAAGGCACAGGGTTCTTCTCTGGGAAAGAGATGGCAAATTACTTTCGTAATCCACAATTTCATTTGGACAACTATGTTGTCCAAATGAAATTGTGGAAGCAGTAATGAGTAAAATAAAATGGCAGTAATGAGTAAAATAAAAATAACTGCCAAGATGAAAAGTTCGCTGTGCCATACTTATGTTTTGCCATTCATAGGCAGTTTGTGTGTCAAACAAGTGAGGGTTTAAAAGAAATGTGGGAGTTTAGGGGGCAGTTCCTCTGAAGCTGTTTTTTTTCCTTTACGTAATTTGGCTATGTCATTGGATTTTAACATTACTGATTAAATGGCCTCAAATCAAGACAGATGGCCGGAGTAAACATTTCCCTTACACAATTCAAATCTCCATTCTTTCTAAATAACATGAAAAGACTCCTTTTTTTTTGGAATTTTGAGCTTTTATTTTTGTGAAACTATTCCATTCACGGAGTAAAAAATAATTTTCATTTAGTCATTAATTTTTAACTCTGAAAAGTGAGGCATTAGGCCCCTTTTCTTTGAAAGTGAGGAGGCAGTTGCCCCTCTATATGAGCCGCCTATTCTGCTACTTATGTTTGTAACATCTAAATATTCTAAATTACAAACTTAGTTTGATAATTATGGGGATTGTTTTACTGTTAAGTAAATCATTATGATTAACAGTTCTTAAAATTCTGTTTTTTATTATAAGTTATGTTTGTACACTTTTAAACCTAGTATCAACTGTACGCATATCTCAAAAATGCTTCCAGTAATATCTCCTTTTTTCCCCCTTCTCTTTCCTATAATTCTGGCAGATATACTGCATCATGAAATCTGTATATGATGTTGTATTCTGCCGTGCTATGTGCAAATGTGGTATCTGTAGGTGAACTCAAAATGAGATATTTATGGTTGAAGTTTTACAGCTTATTTCAGTGCATGGAGTCAATATAGAGTGAGATTCTTTCCTCCTCTTTATCTTAGTGCCGCTTCTTTCTTGAATAGAAATTCAAACTTTTTTCTTTTTTCTTTTTGGATTTCCTTCTTTTGTCATCAGGCTTGAACACTGCAGTTCTTCCCGTAGTTCAACATGATCAGGATTTTTTGATGATTCATCACATATAGGTATACTTTTGACAAGTTCAATTGGAGGATCTTCATACTGGCTAGGTGGAGATTCAGTTGATTGATTTTTGTTTACATTACTTGCAATGTTATTTCCAGGATTTGTGCTTAATATTGAAGAAGATTCGTTAGTTGTTAACTTTTTTGCGGATTTTTCAGATGTGAATATCCACTCACTACTGCAATTTGCTGGCCCACATGAGCTATCTGGATTAGAGTTACTAGGTGACCAGGAGCAGTCGTTATTTCTCTCATAAACATTGTCAAGTTCATTTTGGCAAACAAAACTATTAAAATCTTTGATGGGATCGGACATACCTTCTGTCGATTTTCCATTGTGATAATTAACTTCTACGGTAATACTAGAAGGTGTATTTACATCACTCTGAATAGCACTGGAACCTTCTTCAGTGCTAAAGTTGATAGACCTAGAAGCCGCTTTATTTTTTTACCAAAAATCTAACAAAATTTCTCTTCTGGAAAATACCATTGTCTCAAACTCGTAAAATTCGAACTGTGAAAACAAAAATCATATTTTTGTTTCCAGAGTTATCAATTGAGTGTGTAAGATACGTTTCACAACAGACGATGTTCTATTAACCGAGCGTAAAGATAAGTTTGACAGCAGACAATTTATATATTTAAATAAAAACAAACATTAAAAGACTGAAATCAAATCTTCGCGCAGAAGAATCAGATATGAACTTTTACGAACGCTTCATTTTCAGACATCTGTGTTTTAAATAAATATCCAAATAGAAAGGGGCCAATTTTTGAATAAACATGAGTTTAAGATCGTGTTTATTTTATCATGGGCCCACATCGGCGACTCGATACAAAAGGAAATTTAATTTTAGAGCTCTGGTAAAATAAGCTGCTGCGTTACTAAATGCTGTATTACTAAGGTATAATAGTTGTATCTACATTATACTAAGGGAGAAAAGGGTAACTAACCAGATACCACTTTTAATACTTAGTATTTGTTACTTACGTTGAAACATCCTTAGCAAATGACACGAAATGAGCAGATACCACTCTTTATGGAAGAATTTTTTTCATATTTCCCTTTCGTATATCAACTAAAGAAATTATATTTAGCTAAATTAAGATGCAAAGAATCACCCAATGACAATAACTCATTTTTTTTCAAAAAGTGCAGATTCGACTTCTGTGCTTAGCACGACAGTATTGTTCTCAGATATAAAAGTATCTCATTTTCATCCTTGCAATTATCATCTAAAGATCATTTATTAGGTTTAAGATTTAGTTTTAAAGTTAAAAAAGATAAGTGTAACCTTGATGAATTAAGTCCATAAGGGTTAAATTTAACCCCTTCCCACATAATTACATACACCTTATTACAAAAATATAAAAAATCTATTTTGACATTTTTTTTTTTTTTTGATACAATATGTTTAGCCAGCAAATGTTCTCTCTAAATGTGGTAGTGTCTTCTCGCAACTACTTCCATTAGATTTTTGGAAATTTATAGAGCTCCAAATATCATCGTTTTCAAAATCTGACAAAACTTTCCCACTTAGCGAAATTTTTCCCAATTGACAGCATAGTTAAATTCAATGCTTATTATCAAAACGCTCTGGAAGTATGAAAAATAATATGCAGTGATTAGATAAAATCGTTGGTTAGATAGTCCCTTTTGCATTCAATTTTTTTCCATGAATGCTAGAAGTAAATTTTGTTTATCAATTTTCCTCAAAAATTTTTAAAATAATAAATTTTTTATTGATATTAATCAACGATTATTTTAGGATTCACAGATCTACAGCAAATGTATCTACCACACAGCACTTGTTCATGCATGGGTGTAACTTGGCCTGGTAAAGTAGGAGACTAAGTGAAAAAAAATAAGTCAAAGAAAATTCTTTACTTAAAAACTAAGGTTTCAAAATAAAAATATAGCATCAAGTTTGAAAAAGTTAGCCCCCCCCCCCCCTCCTCCAGCCAAATTACACACATGTGTGCATTTGAAGGGTCAGGGCAGAAATAGTGAAGTGACACCATTAAGCCGATTTCGAGAAAAACGAGGAACAAAGTTGGATTTCTCGTAACTCCTTTTGTAGTTCATAGAGCACATTTTGGTCGATTCTCATATTTTCCCCCTTTGTTGTCCTACCAGATGATATTAATTCTTCATAGCCGCTAAATAGCGCTAATATCTCAAAATTGACGAAAAAGTGACTTTCATATTTTCCCCCCTGGCCCTTTTCATTTGTTAATTGTTACTATGTACTTGTAAGTTATGTATCAAAATGTTTTATGATTATAGCAATTTCATATAGCATAATTATAGGAAAAAATATGACATTTGGATAAACAGATCTTACATGATACACATGTACACTTTTGAAGGGAAGCAATTTGGTTAAATTTAATGAAGATAGCTGGATTATCGTATATTCTGTAAGTATAATGCTCCAAAATGATACTTTTTTATTTATTTATTTATTTAGTCTATTTCAAGCTTACCAGTGGTAGGGTAATCTGATATGTATAATATTTTCAAATGTAGAGTTAAATTAGACACACTGAGAGCTTAATTAGGAGGATGAGACAGTCATCTGTCCCATCATTATTTTACTCTCCTTCAAAACTCCTTCAATACCTCTTCATTTAAAAACTTTTTTGAAAGGCCCTTCAAACTCATACATTTCACAGTATTAATTCCTTCAAAACACCTGCTTTTTTCGGTTAAAGACTACATAATCTCTTTCCTTAAGTCTTTCAACATGTATCAATTTCTGGCTTTTCCAATATTACTTCTTACTATTAGAGGTTGTAGTTCTCCTCTTTTGTAGAAGTTGTAGCTCTCCGCCTTCGGCGCGTATAGTATCTGATCAAAATTTGGTGGAGTACGGAGTACTCAGGTTAAATTGGCCATTAGTTGAGCCGAAGATTATTTACTGAGTACTCAGAATACCCACTAGTATCTTGTATTTGGTTTTTACTGAAGCTTGCACAAACGGTTCTTGTTTTTTGTTTTCTTACGACTTCTATTTTGAGTGAGTATACTTACTTTGACAGTTGTGATTAGTAAAAAGTGACGTTAGTTATTAAGTGTTATAATTCAATGTGGCGACAGTGATGTTTGCAGGAACCAATACATGAATATTTTTGAACAATTTCTAATGCTGATTGGAAGGTTGCTGAATCCATTTCGACTATTGTAAGGAAAATCAGTATGTGCCACTCCCCCCCCCGCCGGCCGTTTTTTTTGGCTACTCATAGCTTAAAAACAGCCATTGTAAATTGCAATGAAATTTTGTTGTACATATGCTGTGTACCAAATACTACTGAGTGATATACCACCACTGTATTCAGTTATTGTCTCCTATTCCTCCAAGAGGCGCATGGGGGTAAGGGGCATGAATTCAAACATTTTTCTTTTGGTATACATAACTGTTATATTCAGCAAGACGTAACCGACACGAATTCAAGCAAAAATTAGTTCATAGACCTTCTAATACAACTGTCAAATAGCTTTTGGTGCCAAAATACCTAGCTCCAAGGCGGACAGAGCGGCATAACGATTTTTCACCCATTATTTGGTGACTGTTATATCTCAAGAAGTAAAGCAAGGATTTCAGACAACAATCTGGTCCTCAGGGTAGAGCTTACAGTAGTAATCAACATTGCAATGAGAATGTTATAAAATTTAACTGTGGGAAGTGTGCATTTCTTTTATTTAATATTATTATTTTGACGAGTTATAATTGTGTCTACTCACTCACTTTTTGCATATTATTAATTTCTGAGAAAGCTAGGTTTCTCGAGTCGTTGAAAACATTTAATGGATGACTGACACATCGTGCGTGGGCAAGCAGCTCTTTTTCAGCATCACTTGAAATGCATGAGTGATAAAAGAATTGCTATTCAAGTGGGCAAGAGAGAGGAAATCCAAGAAAGTCCGTACAGCCCTGATATTTGTTTTCTTTTTTTTTCACAACTTTGTAGCTGGCATTTACAACGTATAGAACACTATCTTTATACTGTATTTAAGTCATAAAACACATGAGACCACACATCATTACATTTGGCCCTTTAATTGAATCGATTATTTCGAAAAGGTAACATCTCGGGTTTTTTTTCAAAATCATTTTTTTAATGGCATTCTGTTATTAACGTATAAACACGTTATTCTTGTGAAAATGGAACATCTCTGCAGTTCTATCATTGAGATAAAAAAATCTGAAAATATCATTTATTTTGAAAAAGTAATATCTCTCTGAGTTATTCCCTTGTTTTTTTTTTTGCTCCCCTGAAAAAATTTTAAATTTTAGGAGATCTTCCCTTTCGAAATATATAGATTCAATTGTTGTAAGCTTCTAAAAAAGACGACGGTAAAAAATTTATTGCTGAATTATTTCATAGTCAAAAATTTAGGTAAAAGAAAGTCTGATCGATTATCATAAAAGGAAGTATGGGAAAGCAGCGACAAGATACCAACTAGCATTTTAGTGCTGAACAATGTAGCGTTTTGAGTACACAAAAAATTTTCTATAACTGTTTGGCTGTTCAATCATAAAGCACCAAGTCAGCAAGGGAGTAATTGTGACCAAGTAGAGGGACTACAATTTTATTTAATTTCAGAGGCAATGAAGGGGAAAAAACTGTTTCCCAATATTATACTTCAACAAATAATTCATTAAATGTAAAAGATTATGTCAAACACTTATATTTTGTTCATAAAGTTACTTTAAGCACAATGTGTAATAATATATTTGACCTGGTTATCTTCACATTCCCAGCCAGCTATGTTAAAACAGTCGTATGTATGTATGTATGTTTGTTTCCTTATACAAATCCAGTTTTCGTCGGATTTTCATCAAATTGTCACAGAGGTTCCTTGATGCACTAGAATTCACATAGGCAGGGTTTTGAAATTTAAAAAAATCCAAAAAGCTCAAATTCAAATTTTTTGTCTCAAAATGGCTATTTTCTTTCAATTTTGAATAGATAGAGTAATAGAGATAAGCCTTTAAGCATACAAATTGATAAAATTTAACACATTTAAATATGAGTATTTTCCAACAAAGATTACGATTAACAATGAATTATCAATTTAAGGCTCACCTATGTATCATTTTTAGCATGAAATAAGTTAAAAAACACTTATAAATAAGCTCATTGTTGTATTAACTAAGGCACCAGGGCAAACGGCGGGTGTTAGTTATTAAATAATGACCACTAAAAATAATGATGGATGGATAATCTTGGCGATAGTTTTCAGTGGGGGGGGGGGGGCACGTTGTCATGGTCCTATGTATTCGCCCATCCTGCATGAAAACGGTATTCTTCTTGCTCCAAATATAAGGGGGGAACATGAGCACTTAATGACAAATAAAATCCCTTAAACGAGGGTCTCTGTCCAAAAAGTACCGACCTTAATTGTTTTGTGAGTAAAAACCAACATGAATATAAATCAAGCTCACTTGCATGAGGCTCTGCTTTGAAAACTTTTCTGCGCATGTGGGAATTTAGTTCTCTATCTGGTCAGTCGATAGCGGACATGGTGCGATTGCAAACAGAGTTTGGCCGGATTGTAAAGTGGGAGAGCTAATCCGCAAAAGCTACTGCTTCGGGTCTTCGTTTGCACGTGCACGTAGCGTTGCGGCACGCCATTTTTTTGTGAGCTGTGAGCTGATGCGACATGGGGGCTCACTCATTACATGCTGTTGAATTTTATTTTATTATTATTTCTTTTATATTTTCATTTTATTATTTCTTTATATTCCCTTTCCTTTATTTTTTTCTATTTCTATCTAATTACTACACTCTACATTTACCTTTAATATTTTTCACGGAATTATAATACTCCGAAGAGGACATCTGCTTTACTTCAGTTTAAATACTCTTTGTGGCGATTGAACGATTGACACTTAATGACAGACAGGAAAAAATTCACCCTTACACAAAAGGTTCAAAATTGGCTCTTGCAAGCGCGCTTATTGATTTATATAAACCTGGTTTTCACACAAAAAAAAAAGGTTGGATACTTTTTGGACAGCCCTCGTCTATATTTATTTCCAACCAAAAACTATTTCTTGCTTTGCTGTTACTAAATTAGCATTGATATTCATTTGGGTTTCAATCCCGCACGACTTTTAGCGGGATTAAAATGCCCCCCCCCCCCAAAAAAAATACTCACCCTCTTCCATTAATACTGCTAAACTGCAGTAAAAATTTTCACAAGTATCTTGTGGCATATGACTCACCTCCTATTCATTGTATGCCTGAAAGAGTAGGAAAAGGTTTGTGGTCATATGAGGAACAGTAATAAGATGAAGTCGACAATTCATAATTTGAGAATAAGCAGTGGGTGCGAAGAATGAATTAATAGTGTCATTTTGTCATTAATTAATAGCCCCCCCCCCCCCCTCCTCCATCATGTTCATTTCTTGCACAAAATCGATAAATCGATTTGAGTACATGCGCGCAAAATGATTCATTCATTGTTGCTTTTTTGAAAATGACGTTATGATGTTCATATAATTTGTAAATTAAATTTGCAATTATAGGTAATAAAATCTGCCATTTAAATTCAAGATGAAAAAAACAGACATTTAAATACAATTTTTAAAACAGCGGAGCTTATCCCATGGGATTGGCTCCACCCAATCCTGAAATCCGTAATATTCATCAACCCCAAATTATTACATAGATGCCATGGGTTTATGTTGACAATTTTGATGATTCCTGAATTAGCATTGTACTACTGCTAGGAAGATGTCAAGATGAATTTTTTTTTATCTTGCCATGTTTTATTTTACCAAATTGTGAATATAAATTGAATGAAATATTTATGCTGTGCATTACTTTTTAAAAGTCTTTCGTTTACATAAAAGATATCAAATATCTTATCAATGCAATGAATGAAGAAGTTGAGACTGTACAATTTATATTTCATGAAATTAGTTGCAAACTGAGAATTATTATTTTGCAGAGCACATTTAATCATTAATATGCCGGAAAAAAAATTCTGCATCAGTTTGTGTGTCAAATATTTGCATTTTTGTTCCTTTTTTTTAATCATTGGAAGTATGCTTGCTTAAATCTTTTCCTGTAATGTTTAATTGTTTAAAGTCATTCAGTTGAAGTTAAGTTTTACACTCCTTCTTTCCTTAATAATTACTGGTTTATGTTCTTGTATGAATAAATTTTATTACTTTCATACAATTGTAAAAAATATGACTCTTATTTTTTCTTTGCAGGATGTTTTTCAAACTAGTTCTGATTTAGTAGCATTGGGAAATTTTGATATGTCAAAATGTATTGCCTTACAGCTTAGTACTAAAGTTCTAAAATCAGGTAATAACATATGTGCTTTCTTCTACTTAAAAGCTTTAGTTAATGTCATTTAAAGTTCTAAATTATTGATAGAAAATATGACTGTTTTTAAAATCCGAAAAAATCCTTCAGCATTTTTTATGCATTCTCTCCACACTCTCTCGTATGATATACTTGTTTTCTTTGTCAAGTCAAAGGTGGTTATATTCCATGTAAAAATGAATATTCAGATGTATTTGGCAAAACATAATCAATTTTCTTATTAGAAATTTAGAGCTAGAGGCTTTCCATAAATGAGGTTTTTACCCTCATTCTTGACCCCTTCCCCTTGTCACATCTCATGATATATTGTTATAAAAAATGTGCGGTGTGACACTCATTGTTATCCCTAGCTATGTACCGAGTATGTGGTTAACAGGGCTGCCAACTACTACGCATTTACCGTAGTAACTATGCATTTATCCAGCTTACTACGCATGGAGAAGCAAATTCTACGCATTTGTTGAATAATCATACGAATAACTAATTATTTATTTATTTATTTATTTATTTTTTGTTCCTTGTGGAATGAATATCCTTTCACCGGTAGTCTCAAATGATGCTTTTTTTTTTTTTTGAGTTGATTACAGTATCATTTCACATGGCATCTTCCATTTAAGACGAATGCCAAACCAGCGCCGTTACTCAAGTCATCCACTCCACCACTTCTGAGTGCATCGATGACGTAATCGGAGCAATGAATTCACCGGAGATGCTTCGGTCATGATAGGAAGAACTGCGCAAATAAAGGTCTTCTTCATTCTGATTGGATAGTTATACTAGTTTATTAATATTACTTAATTAAATAAAAGAATGAAAGTCTGAATTTGGATTAAAAATTTCTTTTGAAAATTTTTTTGGCAAGTTGTGTTCTGTAAATTTGTTGTCATTTGACAAAGCTTCAGCTTGACTTGTTTTTAGCCTACTTTCCTGATAAAAATAAAAGAAAGACGAAAAAAGTATTAAAAGTAGCTTAATGCATCTAAAAAATATCGCCAAGTCCAAAAAATATCGCCAAGTAAAAAAATATCGCCTAGTCCAAAAATATCGCCAAGTTAAAAAAATAAAAAGATAAAAAGAATATGGAAAAATTAAAAATTTGAAAGTAGGGTATTGAGATGGGGAATTTGTGTGTCGGTCGGTCGGTCGTCGTCTGTCTGTCTGTCCCCCCCCCCTAATAACTTTTGAATGAACATTCCGATTAGGACAAACTTTTTTTTGTTGGAAAGATCTCGGCGAGTACAGCTCATTCCCATATTTGATTTTTCGATTTGAACAATTTTTGGTTCAACTTTGAGCCGTTCAAACAACCTGTCCCGCGATGCTAACTTTTGAGTGAACAGTCCGATTTGAACAAACTTTTTTTTGTTCGAAAGATCTTTTCAAGGATACTTCATTCCCGTATTTACATTTCCGATTTGAACAATTTTTCGTTCAACATTGAACCGCTCAAGCAAGCTGTCACCCCTAATAACTTTTGAATGAACAGTCCGATTTGAAACAATCTTTTTTTTTTGTTTGAAGGATCTCGGCAAGGATACTTCATTACCATATTTAAATTTTCAATTTGAACATTTTTCGTTCAACATTGAACCGTTCAAGCAACCTTTCCCCCCTAATAACTTTTGAATGAACATTCCGATTTGGACAAACTTTTTTTTGTTGGAAAGATCTCGGCGAGTACAGCTCATTCCCATATTTGATTTTTCGATTTGAACAATTTTTGGTTCAACTTTGAACCGTTCAAAAAACCGGTCCCGTGATGCTAACTTTTGAGTGAACAGTCCGATTTGAACAAACTTTTTTTTGTTCGAAAGATCTTATCAAAGATACTTCATTTCCGTATTTACATTTCCGATTTGACCATTTTTTCGTTCAACATTGAACCGCTCAAGCAACCTTTCCCCACCTAATAACTTTTGAGTGAACCGTCTGAATGGAATAAACTTTTTTTTGTTGGAAAGATCTCGGAGAGGCTCATTCCCATATTTCGCTTTTTGATTTGAACCATTTTTCGTTCAATATTGAACCGTTCGGAAAAAAATTTAACATTAGCGCCTACGGGGAATTTAAGTTGAATGTTGATCCTGAACTTAAAGTCGGATTTCCTTCGAACTAACTTTGTAAGAAAATGGTTTTGATAAATAATGTTTGTAAAGTACTTTTCTGAATAATCTTCTGTGAGGACTCTGATTCCGACTCCGACTCCGCAAACATGGCGGAAATGCAGGCTCAGAAAAAAAATGACTGACTGTGCAGACGATTTTTTGTTTATTTATTCATTTGTTTTATTTTATTTATTATTATTATTATTATTGGCAGACGATTTTTTTTTTGTAACAAAAATGTTTCATTCACGAGGGCATTTTATTCTTTATTTATATTTAACAACTGGCAACGGATTAAAAGTGAAATTCGAGACATTTTATCAACGGACGAGTTTTTTTTTTCTTTTTTTTTCTTTCTTTAATAAAATGTGTTTTGATGTACTTTGTACTTTTACTTTTTTTTTTTGAAAACATTTGAGGAATTTTTCTACGTAAGAACTGTAACAGTTACATTCTTTAAAAGGTGCGACAAAACTTTATTTATTTATTTTATTGTATTTTATGAATAAAGCAATTGTAAAAAAATTTACAATTGCTGTATTCATAAAATACAACTGTATTATATGTGAGTCAAAAAAAAAAAAGACACTTATAAAATCAATACATACTGAAAGTTAGCTATGGCCTATGTCCATTCTACGTTGCAAAATGCATGAATGCCCATTTGTGTGTGTGACCTTTTCTATATCACATATATTTTCAGAAATGCATCTCAAAAATATGAATTAAATACTTAATCTAACTTGTTTCATGTGTTTGTAAGAACTGTTTGATCTCATATATCTTATCATAGCTATTGTCACCTCACAGCAACAGTAGATATTGTACTACTAGCTGCGAGGGCAGCTAGATTAGCTTCTTGCAGCATTTTGATGCATAATGTCCCCCCCCCTCTCTAACTTTTACCTCATTCTGATGTTATATTGTTTTATATAATTTAATGGTCATAAGATTTCAAGGACATACTGCGCACATGGCCTGCTAATGCTCCAAGCAGCTAGCTGCGTGGCCCGGCGTTGTACGGGCGCTTCGCGCCTTGAAAATGGTAAAGAAAGTTTCAAAAAACTGCTCGCCGCCAAGGCGGCTCGCTAAAAGGCACTTCATGCCTTTACTTTTTTCCTGCAACAAAAAAATCCTTCGAATTATTGAGATGCTTCGTACCTTCAAAATAGCGAGGAAAGTTTTGGCAAGTTTAGCTCGCTCAAGGGAAAGAAGCACACATAGATAGATACTCAGTTTTTAATATAAGTAGTTGGCTTTTCAACTAATATATATTTCAAAACATTACAAATAGCTAACAATAGAAGTACTACGTACGTTTCCCGCTAATGAGTGTCATGTATGATTCAGTTAAGCCTTCATTCAAAGTTCCCATTATCATTATTATTACTGTTTCATAGCAACCACGTTTTGTAACAATGGATTTAACATTTAATCATTTGGACAAATTCCTTTGAAATTGACTATTTATTAAGTGATATCTTCGTTAATTAAAGTCGTATAATTACATAAATTGAAACTAATGAAGCCTGAAAAATTACCAATCTATCGATACCTGGTTCGACTTTCAGTTCACTGGCGTTCAGGAGAAAGAAGCGTGACGTAGATAGATAGATAGATAGAAAGAAAGAAAAAAGATAGATAGAAAGATACTCAGCTTTTAATATAAGTGGATTGTCTGAGGCTATGATGTTTTACTGCTGCTCTGAGGTGGTGATATAATAAACTTTTTTGTAACAAATATTGAACTATGTGTCTATTTATTTCAGAATCAGCTTCTGCGTTTATTCTTCCTATATCCAGACTTTTCCACATGCATGGATTTTATTCAATGATATTGTACACAGTAAGCAATGATACTTCCTTAGCGAAAAAGCTCCCACCTGCATTCTGTGAAATAATTCATGCCCTGTCAAAAGGAAACTGCATTGATTCAATTCCATCTGAGGTAATGTATATGTTTAGTAATTTTTACTACACTAAATAGCTATAGATGTATTATCTTTTTGAATATTCAGCTCATACTGTCGGCCCCACTTAATAGGGTTACATATAAACGAATACCCCGCATATACGAATAAAACATCCTTGAATCAAATATTTTGCCAGCCATAGATGCAGTGTTAAAGATCCCCGCTTTAATACCCCAATTAATCGAATAATATTTCTTGGAATCGACAGTATTCGTTTAAGCAGGGCCGACAGTGTACCATTTTAAAGAAGAAAAATTCGTCAAATACATATAAAATGTTTATTTGCGCAGTAAATAACAATACATTTTTTAATGGAGTTATTTTAAAAATAAGCAATAAATTAAGTTTTACTGATTTTTTTTTTAAATAATTGTTGTTTATATAATTTAACTATTTATATTTTCTTACCACATATGCTGTGCAATGACTTCCTTTTTTTATAAAATACTTTTTTAGTGAAGATGGGGGGTTGTGACATCTTATTTATGCTTTTGCCCCATACCTTCATTTTTCAATTTAAACCTTGCTCCAAATTTTTTCAATTCTTTCAGTAGCTATTACTAATATCATGTAGACCTGTTAAAATGCATTCCGTAATCATTTCACTTTAATCAATTTTTGAATGTGCCACATTTGTATACTTATGCTGCCTTCATTTTGAAAAATTAAATATCTTCTGCTCTTAGAATCAAAATTTTCCTATTTTTTGATGTTAATACACTTTGTTTTGAATTTATTTCAACAAATTTTCTCTTTTTAATTTCTTACAAAAAAAAGTCCAAAATTCAAAAATGAACTACTAATGCCAGGGGTGATTGTGTTCCGGTATTTTACCGGATTTTCGGTATTTTCATGATCGATTCTTCCATTTTCATGTTCGAAAATACCGGAAATAAAATAATTTTAACTATGCTTTTATCTTCCCACCTCCGGTAGCCTTCATTTTAAAAAATGCAATCGCATTATTTCCGATATAAGAATCGAATTTTTCTCATTTTTGATGCTTATTACCCTTAGTTTGGAGACAAATAAATGGAATATCTTTTTATTTATATTAAAAAATCATAAATTTAAAACTTTCGAGAGAAATTCTGTGTCCTTTATGAAAATCAATATTTCAAAAAGTTAAAATTTGAGGCTCTGATTTATTTTATTTTTGCTTCAATTGTGTGGATAGTAAAACTAATATGTTTATCAGAGATCTTTTAATTGTCAATCTGAAGTAAGTTCATTTGAACTCTTTTATATGCCATTTTCATACTTTTAACGCTTTAAGTTTGAAAATTGCGATCTCTTAACATCCGCTGGGAGAAGTAGATGTTTCTCATTTTCGATACTTCTATTCCTTGTTGAAAGGCAAGCAAATTTTAAAAAGCACCCCCCCCCCCCCACACACACACATTTTCTCTTTAAAACTTTCAGGTATTTGTTTGTGACAGTTTTTAGTGAATTAAGCTTGTGATTTCAAAGAAATTATTTTATATTTTGGTCTGCAAAATTAGTATATTTTGAAAATTAAAATATTTTGTCATGAACCTTTAAATAAAATATATACCATATGCATCGAATTTTCTTAGTTTCTACTTTGTCTAAATAAAACCATAAGTTTTGGAAACTTTGAACACTTGCTTCACCGGAAATTGCATGCGGTGATTGAAGTTTCAATCCTAATGCATCCTGTAAGTTTCAGTCCTAATCCCCTGGTACTTTTTGTGAACTCATCAATTGCCCCTATCAGGGGTCTGTCCAGGATTTTTCACAGGGTCCGTTTTTTGTGAAAAACTAAATAATTTTGTGAAAAATCAAATAATTTTGTGAAAATCAAACAATTTTGTAAAAATCAAACAATTTTGAAAATAAAAAAAAAAGGAAAAAAATTTTTTTTTTTTTTTGAAATTAATAAAAAATAAGTAAATTTCATTTATTTTCCTCTTAAAACAGCGTATCAAACATAAAAAATGTGAAAAATCCGATTCCTGTAGCGGATGCAAAGAGATTGCAGTTTTCAAAGTGCATCAAACGCATAAAAACGGCATATAAACGAGTTCATTTTGGTAAAAAAAAATTTAAACGGCATTTTAAAAGTCTATGATAAACATATTATTAATATCTGTTGACACAATTGATTGAAAAATAAAATGAAACGATCCATCCAGTGTTTAACATTTAGACTCATAAAAGAACAGTTAACTTTGCTTTAAAAATTATAAAATAATGATCTGAACATAAAATAAAGTGAATTTTCATTAATTGCCTCCTAATAAAGAGTAATTAGCTTGAAAAATAAGTAAAGTTCGATTTTTCATATCGGATGCAGAGAGGCATTTTTCAAAATGAAAACGTCAGAAGTATAAAAACGGTAAATAAAATAATTTATCAAAGTCAAATAATTTTAGAATTACATTTCATCAGGTTTATATGATGAATGTCTTTAATAATCACCGACATATTCGCCAAAAAAATTCGGCGTAAAAAGTACGAAAGTAGGGAGACATAGCAAACAAACAATACTACAGGACTTCCAATATTAACAGACGAAAAGTACATAAATTATTCCTGAATATAACCAAAACACCACCCTTGCAAGCATCAAATAAAAAGAAAAAAACAATAATAATAATAATAATAATAATTTCCTGCCAAAATAAGGTCAAAAAGTCGCACCAAAAACGTCAGATGGTGATAATTTTAAATAGCTGGTCACTCTATCAGAAGCAATTTTATTTTTTCTCCAACCCTAGCTATCTGTTTGCAGTTCTAAGTTCATTTCGCAGATAATTGCAATTGTTGTTAATTCCTTTTTGTTTAAGTCAAGAGCTGGGAGAAAAATCCTTACTCTGCATTGCCAGAGAAATCTATAACAGCAACATCGCAGCAAGCCATTTTGATTTGCATATGATAAAACAAACAAGCAGAACTATTAAAGCAAAACAACTACCTTTTTTAAGTTGTTAATTTCTTTAAAAGAAGCGGGAGCATAGAAGACAGGAAGTGTGCCGGGAGCATAGAAGACAGGAAGTGTGCCGACTTTTTTTTTTCTGAAAAAGTGGCGGATAAGCAATTTCCTTCTTTAACTTCAGAAAAGGCCCAAAAATTATGGGCTTTTACACAGAAATATGCTATGAGTTATTTTGATATTAGATTTGCTTTTTGAATGGATAATGTGTGAAATGTCCGTTTTGTTTGATCAGCATTTTGTGAAGAGTCTGTTTTACTTGATCGTATTTTTGTGATGGGTCCGTTTTGCTCGATCGTATTTTTGTGAAGGGTCCGTTTTGCTTGATCGTATTTTTGTGAAGGGTCCGTTAACGGACCCGAATTTCTTCTGGCCAGACCCCTGCCTATTATATTTTTTTTCTCTTTACCCACTAATAAATAATACTTTCGGCTCCGCTTAAACGAATAATGAAGGTTCCGAGACATATTATTTGGTAAAGCGGGGTATTTCTTTCAACGGGGATCTTTAACTTTGCGTCTATGGAATGGGAAATATTGGGCTCCAGGATATTTTATTCTTATAAGCGGGGTATTCGTTTATCCGTAACCCGATTAAGCGGGGCCGACGGTATTGCCTTTGTTGATTTTCCTTATTATATGATATGATTATTATTATTATGTAAGTTATAGCAATTAGTAATTATTTTTTAGCATGTATATTAAAAATAAAAAATTTCCAATTATAATTATGTTTTTAGGAGGGAAAGGAAATTAAGCAGATATTATCAGACTTTATTCAGGTTATATATGATGAAAAAAAGATGTGTCCAAATGAATATTTTAACTTAACAGCTCTGATAGTTGAGAAAGCTGTGAACAGTTTTACAAAGTACAGTAAAGATGTAACGGAATGTGTAAGTAAAATTTTTTCATGAGCATTTAAATAAATATTTAAATTGTTGCCTTTAAGCATTACTCATGAATATAATTGATATTTCTATGTCAGATCAACCTATTTTATTTATTATTTTAAGAATTCATTTCGAAAAAATATTTATTTAATCAAAGTAATTAAATGTAAGAAGATGCAAGTGCTTTTCGCATATTGTATTTGTTTTATTTTTTCTGATTGCTTCATCAAGACAATAAATATTACTGCTTTTCAATTGAAGCATTGGGAAGCTGTCTTGCTCCTGCAGCAGTTGCATGTCTCACAAAACTATTTTTCATTGCAGGAAAGTACGATTTATAATAAAATTGGAGCCTGAATATTAGCTGTTAATAGATTTAGTGTATTTCTAAACACTCATTTCTCTCCTTCCTTTTTACTTTTATACTAAATTTGAAGTTTCACAGAATTGAGGAAAGGCATTGCAATAAATTAGAAAAAAAAATTTCGTTATTGTAATCCATCCACTCAAGTCTTGTAAAGTAAGGTACAATTCATTCAGTTTTTCGGAAAAGCTTATGAGCAGCTTTTCAAAACTTGTATTTTCTTTTGTCTTTCTTGAGGGTTTCTTTCTTTTTTTTTTACTTTCTTCTATATCTAATATATAGAAGAAAGTATTGGATTTGTGAAAATTTTCCAATTTCATCGGATTTGCACGTTTTGAGATGGACTGAGTCCATTTCGACCATTTTTGGAAAATGTCTGTCTGTATGTGTGTAACCAGTTTTTGGGACCATACTAGAGCAAAAACTACTGCATGAAATCGAACAATTTTTTTACATATATGTGCCCTCATGGGAACTGGTGCACCTGACTTTGGTTAGCAAATTACTCCAATGGGTGGTGGAGCAATCGCACGTTTTCTGCGCTTGGGTGATTGCTATATCTCAGGAAATAACTGGTGGAATCAAACGAAAATTTTTCAAAGATAGAACCTATCAGGTACAGGTGCTGATTCAATTGGTGTGTCAGTATCTCAAACGGAGGTTAAGAAATCGAACATTTTTCTCATTTATTGTGACTGCTGTATCTCGAGAAGTAATGAATGAAATCAAGTAAAAATGTATCCTCAAGTAGATGTTAGAGGGTACAAGAACTGATTCAATTTTTGTGCCAATAGCTTTAGGGGGGTCGTGCAATCAAAC
This sequence comes from Uloborus plumipes, assembly GCA_038373865.1. Classification (NCBI taxonomy): domain Eukaryota; kingdom Metazoa; phylum Arthropoda; class Arachnida; order Araneae; family Uloboridae; genus Uloborus; species Uloborus plumipes. The sequence goes on from JAXGGA010011407.1 coordinate 27,901, forward strand.
ATGCTTTTTTTATTTTTGCAACTACTATATCTCAAGAAACATTAATGCGATTTGAATGAATTTGGAATAACACTAAACCCCAATATAAAAGAAAGCTCTGATTAAATTTTGGCGCCAATCGCTCCAGGGGGAGGGGGGTGTTTGAGGTTTTTCCGCTTTATCAACAATGGGAAAGATAAATCCATTAAAAAGTTGCTTTCACGATATTTAATTATTATCTGTCGTGTGTGCTCCCACATGTTTTGCATGAAGAAAAGGAATTTTGAATACTAAGAACAAAAATTCGAAAAAAAAGACAGGCTGAGATAGTGGTACTGGTTGTTATCGCAATACCTTCCAAGCCAACGACTGCCTTAAATTCGTTGAAAAATTTAAAAAAAAAAAGAGACTTGTAGTTGTGTTTCGCAAGTCATTGAAGACACAAAAATGTAGAAACTAGATTATTTATTTTCGTCTTCATAAACTATCACTACATTGGTAGTATGGAAAAGAGATTAAAAGGTGATCACCCGAGAATTATAAAATATGTATTACAAAAAATATATTACATTTGACAAAAAAAGTTCACTTCAAAATTCGTTGTAGAAAAAGGTAAAAAAAAAAATGAGAAGGAACTGGGAGATGAGATTTTTAGTAGATGGATCATAGAGTGGCATTGCAAAAAAAAAAAAGTTGAACACAAGGTCCTCGCTTGGAGTTAGTCATCTTTGACATCATAACTTGAAGAAAGGAAACAAAAAAGGGGAACATCGGCCCTTTCTTTTTAATCGGATAAAAATGGCATCTTCATTTCACTGTCATATGATGAAATAAGACAAAAAGATACGTAAAAAAGCTGTTATGAACCGACTTTAAAAAAGATGGTTGAGAACGCCATATCGCGATTATGACAGGGCAGAAGAAAAAAATTGCGATCAGGGTTCCAAACGATGACGGTCCCTTTTTTATGCATTTTGAGTTTTGGCAGCCGACAAAGGTCTTGATTACATGAGTCGCATGGATTTTAGGCGTAGAATCACATTAGTGATTATTTGCATGACGCAACAGGAATTAGGCAGAGATTCAGCTCTACCGCCATTTTCTAAAGCCCTTATCATTTTACTTGGACACTGTCATACAAAAAACTGTGTGACACAAGCACACGTCCGCACGTTCCCGACGTTTTCCTCAAAATAACTCAAGAGGAAGGGGAAATCATTCAATCAGAGTGCAATAGCTCATACCTTCAAGAAACCACTTTTTCAATGCTAAGAAATGTGAGCGTTAGGATCAAAAGTCATCCGAGAAAAGCAGCACGGTGAAGCAGAAGACAGTTTGAATAGTAAAAATTTTAGATTAACAAAACAAACAAGATGAAATGATTAATGTTATGTATAGTTAACTTTTTTTGATGAGCCATCTGCTATATTAAAATACAATCCTATCTCTTTACATATGTATGCATGCAAGTCATTTAAATTTCTCTAGAACACTAGAAAATCGACAATCAAACCAGAATTAATTCAAAATTTTACAGGGATCATGTTCAGTTAGGTTGTATCTTTGTACGACTTTAATTAACTGAAATATTAATTGAAACAAATCCAAGTGACTCAATGGTACAGGGTTCGTACTTCCTTAAAAAACCCTTAACTCTTAATTTTATTAGACCAAATTAAGGTCCCTAAAAAACCCTTAAAAAGTTCTTAATTTTCGAAAATTTTCCTTAATTTTTAAACGACTGTTTCAGGTTTTTTTCTTTTGTTTTTCCTCCACGTATTAAAAGCTGGCTCTTTAAATTTCATCATACGCGAGAGAGAGCCTAAACTTCGTCATATATGGGGACTGAACGCGTACTTCGCGGAAAACTGGTTTGCGTGGTTGAAACAGCAATCCTTTTACATCGTGCAAATATTTTAACATTTGCGAAACTTTTAGGTTACATAAACATATGCTACCTTAGGTTATTTAGTTTAACTATTTATTTCAATGATTTATAAAAAAAATTCTCCCCATTTTACATGCTTACATTTCACCCGCGATTCTGGTAAAATCGCATCTTTTGTTAGACATTTCAATCCTGTAACATCTTCTCAGTGTTTTAATATTTTTGATGGTTGGAAGTTATTTAATCTTAAATTAATTTACTGCATTTTTTTTATTTTTTATTATCAATAAATAAATTTATTTAAAAAAATATAGTCAAAAAATTGTTTCATGTGTTAAGATTTTAGTCCTTTTGTATCTTGAGAGTATTTTAATATTTTTGACAATTGGAAATTATTTTAACTTAGCTACCAAAGACTGCTTTATTTATTTCATTTATTTTTTATTATTCATGTGTCTTCTTTCCTAACAATATGCTAATATTCAACTCATACTTCACAGCAAATTGTATAACTAAAGTGGAAGAAAACTACTGAAAGTGGCAGTGATATAATTCCAATAACTTATTGATAACTTAAAAATTGCTGTTTTTTGAAATTTTTAGGAAATTATTTTAAAAAAATTTTAGCTCCTAACTTCTAAAAATGCATTTATATGTGGCAAACGGTATACGCCCAAAATGTCGCGGCCGAAATGTCGTGGGCCAAAATGTCGCGGCCAAAATGTCGCTGGGAAAAAATGTCGCGGGCCAAAATGTCGCGGGTCAAAATGTCGCCGGTCCAAAATGTCGCCGGGCCAAAATGTCGCGGTCTAAAATGTCGCTGGTCAAAATGTCGCCGGTCCAAAATGTCGCGGTCTGAAATGTCGCTGGTCAAAATGTCGCCGGTCCAAAATGTCGCGGTCCAAAATGTCGCGAGCAAAAATGTCGAAGGTCCAAAATGTCGTGGGCCAAAATGTCGTGTGTCCGAAATGTCGCCGGTCCAAAATGTCGCGTGTCCGAAATGTCGCCGGTCAAAAATGTCGCGTGTCCAAAATGTCGCCGGTCAAAAATGTCGCGTGTCCAAAATGTCGCCGGTCAAAAATGTCGCGTGTTCAAAATGTGGCCGGTCAAAAATGTCGCGTGTTCAAAATGTCGTCGGTCAAAATTGTCGCGTGTCCAAAGTGTCGCCTGTCCAAAATGTCGCCTGTCCAAAATGTCGCCTGTCCAAAATGTCGCCAGTTCAAATGTCGTCAGACAAAAATGTAGAAGATCCGACATTGATAGTACCAAAAATTAAATTATATGAAAAGGCTTTTTTACATCAAATTAGCAAAAGGTTGCTAATTGCTGTTGATGAACGTGTGCGTTAATGATAGAATGGACTAAAATTTTTGAAAAATACTAAAAAAAAAATTACCCTTTCGGCTTATAACCGTTTCGAGCGTTTTCCAAGAAACAAATAGTTATCAAACAAGCGTCCGTTATTTATTTACAATAGCTTATTTCACCGTGACTCGCTATCTACCAACTTAAAAACGAATAGATTAGCAGCTCAAGCCAAGTTTAATTGATATCGAAAGGAAAATTTATGTGTTAAAAAAGAAGTTGAAGAAATGTGAAATGAATAAGACAGATATACAATGTTTGACATTTGTTTTTGTTAAAATTTCTTACATGATCGAAAGCAAGTCTATATAATTTAAGTGATAGAGGTGTTTTTATTTTCTTCTTCATAAAATGTGTAAAAGAAAGTATTGGATCAGTGAAAAATTGTCAATTTGGAAGAATTTACACGTTCTGATGTGTGCTGAATTCAATTTTATCGTTTATTTTTTTGGGGCGACTCTACCACAAAACTTACTGCTTAAATTGGAATGAAATTCGGTACATACATATACCAACGAATATGTGGTTCAGTGCTGATTGGTTTTTGCCGCTACTTCTTCCAAGTTTTTACATGCAAGAATGTAATGGAACGTTTTCAGCATAGCGTGATTACTATGTCTGAAGAAGGTTCAGACGAAATCAAATAAAAATTGGCCCATAAGAAGCCTTCAGAAGATACGCCACATCATCGAGGAAGCAGAGCAATTGAACTTTTTATTTTTCATTATTTGTGAGTGATGTATATCAAGAAGTAATGGAAGTATTCAGACAAAATTTTGTTTGTAGAAGAATCTTAAAGGTAGAGATGCTTATTCATTTCTGGCGTTAATCAGCTCAGACATAGTACTGTACCTTCGTTACAATCAGTATTTAAATGTGGAGTTGAATATAATACCATTTTTTCTCTTGAAATTTCACCTCCCCTTCCACCACTTAGTTGTTACAAAGAAAGCAATTATTACATGAACTAATTTGATTTCAAACGTCCCCAATAACTCTTAAAGAAAATGTTCTAGAAGAAAATTGCCGGCTACGCCGTGATTAAACGGTATTCCGTTTTTGCAAAAGGCAAAAAAAAGCCTTTACAGCAAATTTATTTCTTTAATTTCTTAGTGTGAAAAAAAGAAATAATCCTAAATATACTTTAAAAAAAACTAAAAAATACGCTTTTAGAGTAAATCAAATTCAAAAGAAGATTTTGAAAACTGTTGAATATCCGCTAAGTTTACTTGCACTTATAATATGCATTTTGTGGACGATCGATGCCCTACTCAGAACTAATGGCAAATGCACTTATTATGCATCAACATGCAATATAGTTTAGCCTTTAGTAATAATAATGGTTTTTAACACATTACTTTTACGTTTGTAAAGAACGTGAATTTTATCTTTGACTCACAAGGGGACCTTACAGGTTATCACTCACCGATTTTGATGAGTTTTATATATTATGTAGAGGGACCCACCCTAAGTATTTTAGCAAAAATATATTCCTCAATGCGCCTTAGTTTTTGAGATATAACGATCCAAAGTTCAGCTCGAAGTTGTTACAGAGGTACGGTTGAGCAGTGGGCACAACAGCGGCCGTAGCCCAGTGAGCAAGGTCCCCCACTCCGACCGCTGGAGGTCTGGGGATCGAGTCCCGTGAATTAACAATATTAAAAATTGAAAAAAAAAAATATTTTCTAAGTGAATAAATAAATAAAATAAAAATGAATAATTAAACGATTTTCCATTAACTATCGAATTTTTTTCGATATTAAAGAAAAAAAAAATACGCCACGGGACTCGATCCCCAGACCTCCAGCGGTCGAAGTGGGGGACCTTGCTCACTGGGCTACGGCCGCTGTTGTGACCACTGCTCAACCGTACCTCTATAATAACTTCGAGCTGAACTTTGGATCGTCGTTATATCTCGGAAACTAAGACGCATTGGGGCATATCCTTTTGCTAAAATACTTAGGGTGGGTCCCTCTACATAATATATAAAACTCATCAAAATCGGTGAGTGACAACCTGTAAGGTCCCCTTGTCAGAGTTACATACCTACAAACAAACAAACAAAAAACAAACAAACCCACATGTGAAACTAATAAAAGCGTATTAAAAAGGAAGAAATTTAGCGTCCCTGGGCCCTAGTACAGCCCTGAATAAACTATGGCATTATTTTGGTACTTAAATAATTTAAGCGTTAGAAGAAATCAATTCGGTTACATTTTTGTTAATAAATTAAGCTAATTTTCTAAACTGTTACGTTTAAAAAAAGTTACTAAACAGGTGTATTTATCATATCGTGATAAGCTTATTAGTAAAATTGAGCTACATAATTAAGCTGCATTGAATTTGTGAATTGCTGGAAACATTAAATCTGTACTATGCACTTAGTGTCATTTAGGAACGGCTATATTTTGGACTGGAAACATTTTGGACCGGCGGCCTTTCGGACCGGCGTTATTTTGGACCGGCGACATTTTGGCCCGGCGACCTTTTTGACCGGCGACATTTTGGCCCGGCGACATTTTGGCCCGGCGACATTTTGGACTGGCGACATTTTGGACCGGCGACATTCTGGCCCGGCGACATTTTTGACTGGCGACATTTTGGCCCGGCGACATTTTGGCCCGGCGACATTTTTGACTGGCGACATTTTGGCCTGGCGACATTCTGGCCCGGCGACATTTTGGCCCGCGACATTTTGGGCAGACGATATTTTGGACCGGCGACATTTTGGCCCGCGACATTTTAGCCCGCGACATTTCGGCTCGGCGACATTTTGGACCGGCGACATTTTGGCCTGCGACATTTTAGCCCGCGACATTTTGGCTCGGCGACATTTTGGCCCGCGACATTTTAGCCCGCGACATTTTGGCTCGGCGACATTTTTGCCGCGACATTTTGGCCAGCGACATTTCGGCCGCGACATTTTGACCCCAAACCGTGGCAAACAATGTAGTTGTTTCTGATAAGTGTGGCGAGAACAGTATTTTAACGTTTTGACAAAGTTTAATTTGAAACGTAGAAAAAAAACAGGAAATTGCCAAATCTTCTAGGCATTTGTGGAAAAGGAAGGAGTTATACAGCAGACCTCAAGTTTTTTAAAAGAATTTTTATGTCCCCAAAGGAGCCTTTTCCACCCTACCTGTTATCGAAAATAGAAAAAAAAAATAATTTGCTAAAAGTCTCGAAAAAACTGCATTGTTTCCAAACTTCAAGCCAATTACGGCAGATCAAGAAATTGACCAAAAAATTTCAAATTTTTATGTGCACTTTGCTTCCTCAATGGCACTTTTTCTGCAATACTCATCATCGAACTTAAAAAAAAAAGTCATTTTCGGCCCACCCTAGTATGTTATTGTATCGAACTGTTCATGAGAGAAACCTAACCTGGCAGCATTGTAAGGGGCAGTCATTTGTAGAGATTATCATCAGTAAGTATGCTAGGTTAAGTCATTTTAATAGCTCTTAATTATTCATTGTCACTTGAATCAGAGTCCATTACGAATCTCTCTGCATTTTAAAAATATAATGTACTCGTAAGTCGAGTACTTTAAAATTGTGTTCCTAAAGCTATTTACATATTTTCCTATGAGTCCTTAAAAAAATTTGGGAGTCCTTAAAAAGTCCTTAATTTACATTTTCAAAAATGAGTATGAACCCTGTGGTAGCGCTTAGAGCTTTCACACCGTAGACCCGGGTTCAATTCCCGATTTAAGAACAGCCCACTTGCATCACATCAGCAGGTCATTTAAATGAATACCAAGTGTGCTTGGAAACTAAATCTTGGGTATTCTGTGTTTGGTTGACCTCCCTAACAGAACATCTGCCTTGCACCAGAGCCCTTAGCAAAATAACTAAGAAGGGCACAGTAGACCTTGGCCATCATAGGCTGTTGCGGCACTGAGTTTAGGTTATGAATTAAAACATTAATTTTTACCTGCATTTTACTCGCTCAGAGCAATGTGAAAGCTGGCAGATTGCCAATATATCTGTTTAAAGTGAAAGTGGATTAACTTAGGTGCTTTTTTAATGTGATGATTTTCTCATTGTTTCCTTTGAAAGAATAATTTATGTCCCAAAAACGTTGATTCCAATTTTTTTTCCGTGTACTCAAGCTACCTTAAGTAGCAAATAGGGGCTAAATCTCTGAAGTACAGCTCCTTCAGCAGTGTACTTTGGGAAAGCAAAATTGTGCACCAAACCGCCATATGCTGTTAGTTATACATGGTGCCCACAAATCAAAAAAAATTTATTACTGTAATACAAATTTTTCTATGATGATAAAATAAATGTTAAATGAAAGTAACATCATTGTTAATCAATGTTTAAGTAATGGTTTCTATTCTCGCGCCTTTCACTGTAACCACTGATAGCAATCTTTTTTGACAGGGTTCTGCAGCGGCACGCACCTACAGAGGCACTATTTCACGGGCACATTTTATTAATTTTTTTATTTGTACACTTCGCTTTTTCCACCACTATGCCTTACTTCTACACTACCTGTTTCTTTAAACAATTTTAAAGTTCTTTCAATTAATCTCCTTGACACATTTAAATACTTCAATTTTTTTTAAAAATCACAATTCCGCTTACCTTTTACATGCAATTCGAGGATTAAACGACGTTTAGCATCCACCTTGATAATGCAAAGAATAAAATGGATTTTTATTCAAAGAATCGTTCATTGAATTAAACTAAATCTTTTAAGTGTTGCAAACATTAAAAAACATCTTGAATGTAAATTATGCACGAAAAAATTTTGCCATCAGTTATTTCTGTGCACCCTGTATATTAAATGTTAAAGAAAACTTTATAAATTGTGAAAATAAAATAAGAATTGCTATCTTTTGATGTCCTCATTCAGTAATTTAAGCGATTTTGACTTTGGTTACCCGAAATAAATAAATACCTAATTTTTGAGTTTTCATTGATGCACAACAATTAGATTTACTGTTCATGCTTTTGTATTTTCAAAAAATAATATAACTATGTTATTATTTTCTGTAATTTCAAATTAATATGGACTCTTGTCCCTAAAATTGAATTTCTTTTACATGTAGAAAAGCTGCAAACCCTTTAAAAGCATTACTATACATGGTGAAGGAGCCTTTTTCTTCAGTTTAATGATTTTAAGACCAAGAGTGCTGTCGTAAGTATAAAACAGGAGAGTAATTTATTGATTCAACTTGTACTTTAAGACTAAAAATTAGGAAATAATTTTTTGTTATTTGAAAATTGCTCAGTTATAAAATTTGTGCTTCAATCCTTCTAATTTTAATTAAATTTTTGTTAAGTGTTTTCTAACAAAACAACAGAATTTTTTGAAAAAAGCATTCAATTATTACTATTGCTATGAGAATTGCTAGTTTCATGCTATGAGAACTTCAATGTTCTTAAATATTAGATGTAAATATCACTTTTAATATTCATTTTCCCTCTCTGTTTTTTCCAGGTTGTATCTGAGAGCATTGTTTAAAAGCTTCGTTCCTAGTGAAGTAAAAATTGAGAATTTTATTGCATACTATTTAATCCTATGGAATATTTCGGAGCTGAAAAGTAAGACCTTAGTTTGCTTAATTTAGCACTATTAGTTTGCATCGGAGTTTGAAAATATCGAAAATATCTGATATTTTCAATCATCTGAAACTTAAATCTTTAAATAGTAAATGCACATCCTCAAATCACTGTTGTTTATTTTCTTGCATCATTGTAATTTATATACCTCAATTTAAAGTTTAATATTTAAATTGCTAGTTTTAATTGATATTAAAATTGATACATTGCTACTCAAGTATAAAATAAAAAAGAATTTTATATTGCTACATTATATTATAATAATGATCCATTAAAATATAATATAAATATTGTATCACTTATTGTTTTGTTGTCATAATGCTGATTGTAACGTAAATGTCCTCTAGTCATGTGTGTTTTGAATTTTTAATTTAATTTGTTAGCAAAGCTTAAAATTACTAAAAGATAAAATTACTTTAATTAAATTATTATTATGCTTTTATATCTTGTATAAATTTAAATAGGATCAAGTAAGTATGTATTACATGCATATGATATGTAGGGGTAAATGCCCGTGTAAATGTTCAAACTACAATAAAAATACCTTGTCTGTAACGATTTTTTTAGGTCCCAACAGTATCAACAATAAGAGGACATGTTTTACTCTGTAACAAACTTAAACATTCATTTCAATATTTAACTAAATTCTAAATGATAACAATAAATATGTTTTCATATTTATTGTTTAAATCATTATTGAGATTAATTTATTAGCCATCTGACAAGTGAATGAATTTCTAATGGTTATTTATTTTTTTCCCTTTTAGGTGTTAATGCAAGGACGAATACTCACATTCACAACTTATTGAGTTCAATGAAAGAAGCGTTAGATCAAATCTATCCCCCTCTTGAAAATGGTACAAATATTGAAAACAAGGATGATGAGGAAGATGATAGTATTGAGAATACACAATTTCATCAAGAAAAGTATATTTTCTTTTTTATTCTTAAGTTTGAATTTTGCTTATTTCTCTTACAATAGTGATGCTAAATTCATGGCACACACTTAAGACAAGTCACTTTGTCAAGTAAATACATAAAGACTTCAGAGTATATGTCATTTTTCAAAGAAAGCATCGCCTCAATAAAATTGCCATAAGTTCTACAAATAGTGTTTAATTTTAGTGCCCTCTTATGGAGGGTCCTCAAAAGTGCTGGATTTTGCATTAAGTGTTTTATTATTTCTTTCATTATCTGAAAATGCTTTTTTTTTTTCACTCATTATTCTGCTACTGTCTATTTTTCTGTTCCAAAACAGACCAAATATCTCCTTTTTTTTTTAAATTTCAATCAAACTTTAAGGTTCCTACTCCCTGTCTCTTAACTAAAAAGGAAAACTATCCAAGGAAAAATAATACAGTCGACGCTCGATATAACGGGTTGTTATAACGAGCGTCGACTGTATATATAAATTTCTCAAGGCCAGTAGGGGGACAATTGACCCCCCTCCCTGAGACCCCCTTTAACCCTGATATCTCTGTTATCTTTGTTGAGGCCTTGAAGCCTAAATAAAGATAACAGAGATATATCATATAAGTGGGCGTGGTTTTCGTTTTCAGATAAAATTGCATTGTGTTTGCACTCTTTGAGCCCCCTTAGAAAAACTTGAAATAACAAGCTTGATATACAGAGTTATGCATTAATGATGTTGATCGGAAAATTTTCGTTGACGAACATTTAAAGATAAAGAAAATGCTTCATTCAAATTAATATTTATACACATAGATTGCTCAATTCTATCTGCAAAATAATTTGAGTAGCGCTCAAATTTAGCATTCTTAGTGTAAAATAGCGAACTGGGCATCTATCCAGTTACATCTAGTCTCTACTAATAATAAAGCTGAATGTGGGTCTGTCTGTCTTTCTTTCCTTTTGAACTTCTTTCTGTCTGTTACGCACGTAGCGCCAAAACCGTTCGGTCGATTTTCATGAAATTTGGCACAAAATTAGTTTGTAGCACAAGGTTATGCACTACAAAGCGATTTTTCGAAAATTCTATTTCCTTCTTTTTCTTTTGTAATTCCTAGCGAAAATTCGATAAAATAGGAAAGAAATATTTCATACACATTTTAAAGTCTTACGTCATTCGAAAGCTTGAAAAAATGATGTCAGTTTGAAGTTTCTACGAGCATTAGAGGAGCTGTGATAATTGTTCTTAGAATCCCAGAAATTCAAGGTCAAAGCAAGCCGAACAATTCTAAAATGGTTAAGCTCGAAAATAAAATTTGTTTGAAAATAAAGATGAAATGAAATATTTTATCAACGGAAATCAACTTTTCATGTTGTTACCATGGTTACGTTTTTATTTTGTTTATTTGTTTCGTTCTTTTTCTCTTAATAATTTTAAAAATGTATTTGTTTTTGTAGCAATCCAAACTCCAAGCCTTATTAAAATTAGTCAAATGAAATATAATAAAACCGTGATAAGATGGCACCTGTCAATCAAATGAGAAATAAATTCCTTTCCTTAAAACAGGTAGAGAAGGAAGAACGCGTACCATTTTTGTGAGTTTAGACACATTTTGGCGATCTGACAAGTTGTATTGAAGAGGGAATAATTCTTCAACCAAATAAGGTCAAAAAAGGGACAACATGATAGTAAACCATTCTAAATTTATCGTCTGCAAAACATATTTTACTTCATTATTAATTTATTTCAGTATAAATTGCAGTACATAGCTTGAGTGAACGAATTTAGCTTTTAATTTATCGTTTGCTGGTTGATGTTTGTTGATGTTTATTGTTTTTATTATCATTGTGAAGAATAATGCACAAAATTTCTATGACTAATACTTAAAATTTTTAGGATCAGTTGAGTTTAAAAGAAAAAAGTACGCCGAATATAATTTTGCAATGTGATTATTTATTGTTGGACTGTAATTTGCAACAGTAATTGCATTTAATAAATAATAAAAGACAATATTAAAAGTTAGTTTTTTGGCGACTTTTTTACAATTTGGCATTCAATTCTATTTCAGTATATTTACTTGTATCGTATTGCGATATTGATACGTTCTTTCTAAAGTGTGTCATTTCGGAAAATGTATTATTTTGTTTTTGAAGTTAGGAAAGAAAACTTTCTTCTTTTAGACTTTGGTAAGATTTCTGTTGGTTTCTGTGAGCAACAAAATTGTTCTTTTTTTCTCTTTTGGCTTATTTTTGTGCACTTCCCCTTGGGGTTGCATTCGAATGTCTCCAAGGGGGTGTTTTACCCCTTTTATGGGGTAAATTAGTGTTAATTTCAATGCAGACAAGAGTGATAGGAATTGGCGTGACCAATTGGCAATATATCGCCAAGCTTTTAGTTGCCAAGTGTTTGACGCCAATTTGGCGACATATTGCCAAGTTGGCGGCAAATTTGGCAATTTTATTTTTTTTAGGTTCAAATTGGCGCTATTGGCGATATTTTGCGAAAAATCCACTGAATGGTTTTAAAATCGGCGATATTTAGGAGATTAATCATTGTGAAACATTTTTTTGCATTGTTTCGTGGCAAACTAGGGATGTAAATGTTTGAATTGTTATCTTGCTCACTCCAAACACTATTTTAGCACTTTAGGCATCTACTAAGAATTTTACTTGTAAAAGGAAGTAGTGTGGGGTCCATACCAAATTTTTTTTTTTATGGTCATACTTTTGAAGGAATTATAGTATAAATTATAACTAAAAAATAGAGATTTTTTTCTGCTTGTATCAATTTTTTCCACAAAATGAAATTTTTAATTTTTATTACCACGGGGCAAAGCCGTGCGGGTACCGCTGGTATGTAATAAGAATGAACATAGGCCTCACAATAAAGTTATGTATTTACTATCGACCGCATTTATTCATGCGGGTCAGGCCTGATTACTTTTACGCTCGTCACACACACAGGAGAAAGACGAAACGGCTAAGTCCCCAAAAAGGTTAATCCATTCATTTTTTACCCATAATACTAAGTCTGAAACATTTACTATGCATTAGAAGTAGCTAAAGTGTCCAAGAATTGAAATTAACAAGGAGACAGTTTAAAAACTTACCAATTATTTATTGGTTCTCATTGAATAAAAATAAATATAATAACGAATGTTTAACTAAGAGAAAATGCTGGCCATGGGGCAGAGGCGAAGTCCAATTACCCCACAACTCTAACCAGACCTAACTTCTTGCCAATGGACTAGTGATGAAAGAGAGAATGATTTGAATTGCTCACTATTTATGTCCAACGCCTAATCAGTGGCGCCCGTAGCTTAAATTTTTGGGAGGGGGGGAATTCTCAATTTGCTGAATGAAATTCCAAAATGTGCCGAATGATAAAATATGAGTATGAGGCACACACCTTACTATATCATATGAGTAACTTCTAAGTTTACTGTATAAGTAAAGACAATAAGTATTACCAAAAATAGGAAAAATGAGCATTCTCAATCTTTTTTTCAGATGAGTGAAAAAAAATTTGAACTTCAATAAATAACAACGAAGGCAGTAGCAAACAGAGACGAAAGTGCATGCCCCCCCCCCCCTTATTTTCCTGTATCGTGCACACTTAAACCTCATTTCATCAACCATAGTGTCTAGAATTGCGTTTTAAGATCTAAAATTTTGACCTGAAAAAATGAAAATGACAGGCTTGTTTCCTTCATCATACACAATTAAATATTGAAATTTCCACATGTTCCTAAAACTACCAAAAGATATTAAAGTCTGGGAATTTTACTAAATTTATATCTTGAATTCGTCAAGTTTGTTCTCCAACCCCTTGATAATGCTAAAAAGTATATTTATGAAATGTTTTTTTATGCATTCTTTATTTGGTGGGTTTTTTTTTTTTTTTTTCATGAAGGAGGAGTAAGTTTTTTTTTTTTTTTTTTTTTTTTTTTTTGATAATTTATTCTTAGTTTTTCTCCCTTTTTATCCGTATCATCCCTGATTTAAAAGATTTACAAGTGTCTTTATTGCATTTCTGCTAGGACAACTGATTTTGATTATTGAACTGCTTTGTATTCCTAAAATAATTACTTATCTCTCAAGCAGTTTTTCTTATCCTCTTTTATTCTTGCAGCTTTAGAAGTCACTGCAGAAATGAATTTGCCAAGTTGCAGAAACAGTATCGAAACAAGAGTGTCATTGAGAAGGAAGGTGCATAGCATTTCAAAATGGCATGTTTTGGGATTTGAATCCGTTCATTTTTTGTGCCTGAATGTACAGCAACTATCAACAAAAGAAAAAACTGAACTGCATTACTTTACTGAGCTTCAAACAGCTGTACAGGAACTGTTCAACAGTGTCCTTTGTTATGCACACTTAGACTGAAAAAATATTTCTGTGATCGTTAATTTTTGTTTCTTTCATATGTTTCATAATTCACTTTTATAGTTAGTTTTGCTTTGCTGTATATAAAACATTTTTATAGTTTAGGATATTTGTATATTTACACCTGTATAAATCATTCATGTGTAATTAAATTGATATGAAAATTTTAGTAGTGTTGTTTTAAATATATGCATGTATGCATGTTTTCGCATAAGCAATGGATTAAAAAAGGTAGTTAAACTGTTGTGTTACGGATATTGTATAGTTCGAAAATCATTTCGATGTATTTAATTCTTTTTGATTTGTTGTGTCGTATTTTCAAGTAGATAAGCTAAGGCTTATACTGAATTGTAACTCCTGCAGCTTATACAATGTAAAAGTTTTTTTTTTTTTTTAATTTTAAATAACATGTTATGTTTATTTATTGCTTAAAAATTTAAAAAGGCAAAAAATCTAATGGGTGGGGACCTAGGGAAAGCCAAAGTATGATAGACACCTTTTGAAAAACCTCTGTTATGATTTTGGAAAGGGGCTGAACAAGGGCTTGGTTTTAAGTAGGAATGAAACTTATGGCAGCAATTTC